>PVIH01014050.1:0-43167 GCA_004025045.1 Sigmodon hispidus | reverse complement strand
CTATGCCCAGCCCAAGATATTGTCTCTCTCTCTCTCTATGTGTGTGTATATGTGTGAGTGTGTAGATGCCTGTGGAGGTCAGAAGAGGGTCTCAACCTCCTGGAGCAGTTGTGAACTGTTGGACATAGGTGCTGGGAACCAAACTTGGGTCCTCTGGAAGCGCAAGAAACTCTCCAGCATTGAGCCATCTCTCCAGCTCCATGTTTTTGTTTTTGAGACAGTATCTCATGGTCTCACATACTCTATACTGACCTTGAACTCACACATCCACTTACCTTAGCCTCTAGATTGCTTGGATTTAAGGTATAGGCTTAATCCCCTTGTTTCTCCTTTTCAGGTTCTGGGATTACAAGTGTAGTCTCTCAGCTAGCCTGACTCCTAAAATATACCTGACATTTATAGCCAAGAATTCCAGTCTCATAGCCCCAATATACTAAGATGTGTATGTGTCCCCTTTTATGTGTGGCCTTATGGGTAAGCAAGGAAGTGTGATACCACTGAGACACTCCTAGTGCAGATTTGTCTTTATATCAGGAACTCAGACAGATAAACACAGGTCTTCAAATGAATCCTGGTGTTGACTCATAATGAGCCAGGCTTTCTCAGTTAAGTATAATAATAACCTGTTGTCAAGAAGGAAATCTCTGGATGATAGAGCAAGGGTATATATAGACTGTCCTGTGAATCGTTATCAGTGGAGCATGATGGCTTCCATAGGTACCAAAATGCGATAATTCCAACCTTTATATATTACACTTCCTTTCTATTTTTATTTGTTTTTTTCAAGACAGGGTTTCTCTGTGTTGCATTGGCTTTTTTGGCACTCAGTCTGTAATCAAGCTGGCCTCAAACTCAGAGATCTGACAGCTTCTGCCTCCCTAGTGGGCCAAAGTCATGGTCCCCCACTGTCCAGCTATTACACTTTCTTTAAATACAGACCTATATTCTCAGAGGAGGCCAGTTCATCGAGAAGAATTACTAGATTCTGTTGGTGTAATTACTCAAACTGAATGATCAATTTTTAGATAAATAATACACGGGTTCTCACAATGTAGCCCTGGAACCCCCTATATAGACCCAGCTGGTCTCAGAGATGTGCTTCCTACTGCCTCCTGTGTCTGGGATGACATGCCTGGCTCATCAGGCATCTTTTAGACTGGTACAAAGGTGGCAGGTGGGCCTTGAGCATATTTGGCAAGTGTTAGACCATCAAGCTCTCTCTCAAGTTTGAGGATTAATAATAATATAATAAAATCCAGCCAAGATAGCCATGCATGGTGGTACACACCTTTAATTCCAGCACTTGGGGGAGGTAGAGGCAGATGGATCTCTGAGTTAGAGGCCAGCCTGATCTACATGGTTGCAGGATAGCCAGGGATACATAGAAAAAAACCAAATAAATCTCTGATACAGAGAAAGAGGCCCAGGGTGCTAGGGCATCTACCATCTCTCTTTGTGTTTTCCATCTAATTGAATAAGGACAGTGCATAGTTGTGAAGGTTGAAATGTAATATGCTAGAAACAAATCCAAAGTACAGGAAATCCTGCTGACCTGGGCTCTTCCTCCTTCTACCGCCTGAGTCCTGGGATTATGGCTTCTCACCGCCATGCTCACCTATTATTCAAGCAATAGTTCTCTGCCTGTGGCTTGTGACCTCTTTGGGAGGGGTGTCTAAGGACCCTTTCACAAGGGTTGAATATCAAATATCCTGCATATAAGGTATTTACATTGTGATTCGTTACAGTAGCAACATTACAGTTATAAGGTATCAATAAAATAATGTGATGGTTGGGGTCACCACAACATGAGAAACTGTATTAAAGGTGACAGCATCAGGGAGGGTGGGAACCCCTGGGAAAGAGTTACCACATTCATCTCTAACAACAAATACTGACAAAGCAAAGTCATCTGTTTTTGGTACATAGACATTAAGACGAACTTAGACTTTAGTGCTTTGTGGGTAACTAACTTAGTACTAGCCAGAGCTCACTCCTCTACCCAGGACAAGACAGTGTGTAGACATGGGGAAGAAAGCAGCTTGTAGGTTCTACTAGGCTTGGATCTGAAGGGCAAGGCAGGAAGCAGTGTGCCTCTTACCTGAAGAGCTTGGTGAAGTTTGTCAGCAAAATACAGTGCTGTGTTTCTCATTATGGACGCTAGAAGCAAAGGTGAGAGAGGGCAGAGAGACATGTCTGGGGCGGCAGCTTCCCATCCTAGGAAACCCCTCCATACAATCCTGAGCAGGCAAGGCACCTACCTAGGCCGAGCAGAGCCCGCTGAGCATCTCCTTGGAAACAGTTCCGGATAGCATCCTCTAATTCTTGCCCGGTGCGTCTCCGATACTGATCAAACACTTTTGGTATGTGTAGGGAGTGGTTAGAAAGGTGAGTTGGTGTGTAGGGCTGTTACTCACCATAGGGAGGGTGACCCCACCACTGGCCACCACACATCAGCAATCAAGCTGGGTGGGGATAAGGAAGTTTGGGTACCTCGGATGAGGTGTTCAGGACTTCGTTGTGTAAAGATCAGGACCCATTGACCTGCCATACTGCATTCTCCGGTCCGTTGAAGTGCCTAGAAAAGAGGAGGAGTCTGAGCAGTGTGACAGGAGTCTGGAAGCCATGGTTATGATGTCCCCCAAATCTACTGTGGTGAAGGAAATGGGACAGAGGTGGAAAAGGATAATTTAGGCTCTGCACTCAAGAGGCAGAGGCAGGCAGATCTCTGAGTTCTCCAACTGGGACAGCCAGAGAGACACTGACTCAAAATAGTAATTAATGAAAGAGGCAGGATTTTAAAAGGGGCTCTGGGGGCTGGAGAGATGGCTCAGCGGTTAGGAGCACCGTCTGCTCTTCCAGAGGACCCGGGTTCGATTCCCAGCACCCACATGGCAGCTCATAACTGTCTGTAGTTCCAGTTCCAGGAAAACACCAAGGCAAATAAATAAATAAACAAATTAAAAAAAAAAAGTTAAAAGGGGCTCTGTCCAGCTGCTCTCACAAGGAACCAAGCCCCAGGTGAGGCCTAAGGAGGCTTGCTTGAGCCAGTGCCCACAGAGAGAATCTGCCAGCAGGTGAGATTGTGTGCTTGCTCCTCTCAGGAATCAAGGACGGGAATAAGTTACCAGCACAGAATGACTACATGGGGTCTGCCCTCAGATGCCCAGGAGGGGTCTGCACAAACTCTCTCTCTCCATGGCTAAGCAAACTGATGTCCTTTTGCTCACCTGGACATCTTGTTCTTGCAAGTTGTAGTCAATGACTCCAGAATATCTCTCACGCGCCCCCTAAATGGAGATAATGTTCTCAGAGGTTTTGTGGAAGGGCAGAGTTTTGCCAGCCTCTGGTCTCTCCAGAGCTCTTCCTTGTTGGTCACAGAACAGCAGAGCCCCCTAACCCTAACCCCCTGTCCCCACCCTGAGAAGCACACCGTTCCCTCGCAGGCCAAGCCTCACCTTGCTCAGGGCCAGAAGCAGGTCCTGCAAGATGCCATTAGTCTCAGTTCTGATAGCATCCTCAGCCTCCACCTGGAAATCTGAGCAGGGTCAGGAGCCTTATGACTCCTTCTGAACTTTCCCAGGGTAGATAGCTTATAGCTTTAGGACTTGTCAAGAGCCTGACCAACGGGGGCCCAGCAGGCCTCTCCTCCCCCCCCCCCCCCCCCCCCGCAAAGGTTTATGTCTTTATTTATATGTATGGGGAGGGAGAGACCAAGGAGGCTAGAGGTGCCTTGGAGCTGGACTTGCAGGGGGTTATGAGCCATCTAGAGTGGGTGCTGGGACGGAACTGAGGCACTGCTTATGCTCTTAGCCTGAGCTGCCGCTCCAGCCCCTAACCTGTCTCCTATGCAGGGTAGCTGATGGCTGCTGGTTCCTAGGACAGAAGACATAGGCGCCATCATGGCCACTCTGAAAACCTTCCCACTGGAAAGTCCATCATCCATTTAGACAAGCAGAAATAACTAGAGATAGGGAGTCCCAGGTTATGAAGCAAAGTGGCCGGGGCCTAGCTGTCTAGCCAGTGTTCAGGACGTGATGTGTGAGGTGGGGTGTGAGGCAGAGAGTGAGCAGGTGTGGGAAAGAGAAAAATGAGGGCAGTGGGAGAGCAGAGCACTGGTCTAGCATGTGCCAAGACCCTGGGATCAATCTCCAGACAGAAGGGGGAAAGAAAAAGAGAAAATGAAAAATGTCATCTGTGGAGGCCCATGCCTGCAGGCAGGGGGGCCCGCTGAGTAAGAGGGATCATGAGTTCAAAGTATGTCATCCACATGAAACTGTAATGTCTCGGGAGAGGAGCAAAAAATGGAAACAACCAAGAGCTCAGTGGAGGTAGGAGAGGAGCATGGGGGTCATGGTGAGGCTGGGAAAAGATGCTCACAAATTAGTAGGTGAAGCAGAGTCTGGTAGGCGACAGCCTGATTTAGGAAAGGTCACCACCTCCCCCCGAGGCGGCAGCAAGGGGCTGGGAAGATGACAGGGTGACGGGGCCTTTGGGACTATTACAGTCTTAATGTCTGGAAATTTGCCCTAGGGCTCCAGACTTAGTCAGTCATTGTTTCTCCTGCTTCAATGTTCACATGTCCCCTGGGGAGACTGAGGCACTCACTGGCAGAAGGGTGTGTGTGTGTGCTGGGAACAAAACCTTAAGGGAACAGAATTTAGTCAGTAAGGGTCACAGATCTGCAAGGACTCTAGGAGAGAAGTGGATTGTCCCAATGCCCTTCAGCCTTGGGGACTTCTCTTACACTCCTACCATGCTTATATACTGCCAGGCATTCCTGCAGTCGGGGTGCTGTCCGAGTGGCCAGGATTTCCAAGGCCACATCCTCAGCAGAACCTGAGGCCTACAAGAAATTATGAGGCCACTTGACATTGGGCTGGATCATTAACCCAGCAAGATGGCAGACAGAGGGCTGGAGGGCAGACACTAGCCCCTTCTCCATCTTGGGTCACAATAGGGTTGAGGGGTCTCTAGGCCCAGTCTCTGGAGAGGTCAAGGCCAGACAACCCAGCAGTTATCTCCTCCTGGTACCTTCAAGGCTGTCCTCAGTTCCTGGGCATCAGACTGAGCTGTGGGCTGCAGGAGCGCCACCACAATTTTCTCTAGGTTGCCAGACAGTGCTGCCTGCAAAGACTTCAATAAATCCTGCATAAATGGGTAAAGAATAGGTCAAGGAAGGCCCCAGGATCATGGGAACCTTTGGTTGATTTTTTATCCCAGGTCTGTCCACCTAGTCCCTGATTAGCCAGGGGGAGGGGGTGGTCATCATCCTGTCAACAGCTCCTGGAAATTCAGGGTCCCACCTGTTTGGTGCGCTCTTGGAAGGCTCGAGAAATGAGCTGCCTTTGCTCTCTGCTTCGATTAGTCAGTACGTCCACAATGGTGCTGTGGTCCACACCTGAACCGAGACAAAGCAGGGAGTTCCCAGCTGTGAATTCTGGCTCCTCCAGGGAAGGGAAGCCCAGGGCACCTCACCTGCTTCCATTTGTTCTCAAAGATGCAAAGAAAATGTCAAAGCCTTAGAGGGGCTGGAGGGACAGGTGGGCTGCTCCCTATTAGCCTGGACTACAGAGTGAGTTCTAAGACCCCCAGGGCTACACACAGAAACTTCACTCAAATCCTAATTCAGGCAAAAGTGCCCTGGTATAGTGGTTTTAAAAAGGGAAAAAAAAAAATTAAAGGGCTTTTTTTTTTTTTTTTTTTTTTGGTGGGACCTATTAAATTGGCTTAGAATCCTGGATCTCCTGTTATAAACTATATGATCTTAGTCATGCCTCTTAATCTCTCTGAACCCCAGTTTCCTCATGTGAAGAATGGAAATAATAAGCCTGGCCTCACAAGGGTGTTGTGAAAATGAGTGTGGCAGACACCACAGAACTTGGCAGGGCAGCATCACATAGCCAGCCCCTCACTAACTCTGTCTTCCTAGGTCCTTAAAAAGATTTTTTTTTTTTTTAAAGCCAGTTGGTGGTAGCACATGCCTTTAATCCCAGGGAACCCCAGTTCAATTTCTAGCACCCACATGGTAATTCACAACCGTCTGAAACACCTGTTCCAGGGCTCTGACTCCCTCTTCTGGCCTCTGAGGGCACAAGGCTGCTAGTGCACAGACATACATACAGACAAAACACATAGAATAAAATAATAAATGTTTAGGGGCTGGAGAGATGGCTCAGCAGTTAAAAGCACTGACTGTTCTTCCAGAGGACCTGAGTTCAATTCCCAGCAACCACAAGGCAGCTAACAACTGTCTGTAACTCCAAGATCTGACCCTTTGTATAACCCTTACACAGTTATACAGGCAGGCAAAACACCAATTCACATAAAATAATATTTTTTAAAAATAAAAAATATTTTAAAAAGAGAAAGAAAGGCAGACCTGCAGTAGAGCATGATGGCTCTTGTCTGTAATCCTATCACTTGGGAAACTGCAGCAGGGGGATTACTGCAGATTTGAAGCTAACCTGAGATACAGAGTGAGATCCTGCCAGGTGTAATGGTGCACACCCCTGACCCCAGCACCTGGGAAGCAGATGCAGGTGGATATGAGTTAGAGGTCAGCCTCCATAGTGAGTTCCAGGCTAGCTGGTGTTACAAATGAGACCCTATCTCAAATATAATATAAAATAAAAATCAGATCAACAATGAAAAGCAGACTCTAAACACCAAGGGCGAGAGCTTACCTTGGCCTGTGATGGCCTTCAGCAGCTTCTGAACGTCCTTGTCCACACTAAAGCTCAAGAAAGTCCTGAGCGTGCCCAGGGTTCCCCAAGCTGCAGTCTGCAACAGTATAAGAACACAGTCTCCTGAGGAGGGAGCCTGCCCGTCTTCCATTTTGTTCATTTACTGTATGTGCAGGGAACAGTCTGAGGGAGAGCATTATCTGCTTCCACGTGGGTGCTAGGACCCAATCTCAGGTCACCAAGGTCCAAGGCCATCTCCACTTTCCTCTTCCCCAACATCTCCTGGTCCCTGAGTGGACACATTAAAGTGTTGGGGCTGGAGATGCAGCTCACTGGGAGAGCACTAACCTGGCAAGTATAAAGCAAGACCATTCACAGTACTACTGAATAAATACATTTCGGAAGTCCCAACAGCTCCCTGTACCTTGTTGGCAATGCCCAGGGAGCTGAGGATCTCCTGGGTCAGGGATGCTCCCATCGGTCCACTGCTCACAGACATGGTCTGACTGGCTTCCCTGAGGAAGGAAACAGGAGTTAGCTAAGGGGAATGCCCCACTTGGGCCTGTTGATGGCTTCTAACCTGGGGCCTGAGCCTTTTTAATCATCCCTTTGCTCTGTTGTACAAATGATTGAATGAGTAATAGAATCGCTGCTTTGCAGCCGTGAGAACAGGAAGAGCCTACCTTCCCTGCTTTCGCCTCCTTTTACAGGCGGAATCGGCTGGGGAGGCTGCTGGGACCAGCACTACCAATGATTTCCCTTCACCCTCAGTCTGAGATGGGCACCGGGGGAGACAGCTCCTTATCACACCTCCTCCCTATCCACAGAGCTGCTTCCTGCCTGTCTGCTCCCCCCTCCCCAGGAGCCCCAGGTGGGGTCTTTAGGTCAGCAGGTGTGACCTGGACTGATGTATGTGTCCTTGTCGGAACATGGGTACCTGGGCATAGACTAGTCCTCTCTTGCTGGGAAAGGAGCACAGCACTCCTCAGTCAGTCGGTAAGGTCTCCTTCCTCCAGATAATGGCTCAGTTCCAGGACTTACCCCAAAGGTGCGAGAGCTGAGCTGGGTGTTGTGGCCTGTGTGGGCAGCAGCTCCTGTGTAGCCTGGTGGTGGGGAGGATTGAGGAGCCCAGGCTGAGCAGCCAGTCAGATGACCTCGCTTGCATACCAGCCCAGTTGTTGTCTCTGACTGCGGCCCCTCCCAGACGTGGGAGAGGACCAGGCTGTACAGGGTATACAAGCAAACACCTCCCTGCCCAGCATCTCTCCACCCAGGAACTGGCCCTTAACCCACGCAAGTGAACTCCGCTCAGGTTCCCAGCTCAGCCGAGGACACAGGAGGCTTTGTTGCGTTGCTTTCCCTGAGGGACCAGGTTGGGACCACAGAAACAGCCTCTTTACCTGGCTTTCCCACTGGCTCCAGCTCGGGGGTGGGGGAGTGGGGGGTGTAAAGGGAATGTAGGTCAGGTAGGCTCCAGGCTGATTTCAAGGTTGATAGAGAAAAACCTGTTGGGACACATACCATCAGGGCACCCCAGCCTGCACCCCACAGGGGGTCCCAGCCCAGAAGTTCTGTGATTATGCCTTCGGAAAGCCAGCTAACATAGGTGTGGGAGGCAAGGGGCTTGTTTATATCTGTGGGGAAGCCGAGGTCACACAGGTACTCAGGAGTGGGGACAGATCCCCAGAGTCAAGAAGAAAATTGCAGAAGGTGTTCCCTGCAGACTGGCACCGTGGGAACACTGTGCTCCCAAAGGTAGCCAGCAGGTGGAGGAAGATCCCAGGGTCCGGATTTCTCAGTGGCCTTTTAGCTGCCAGTGTTCCCTGTTTGTTTAGGATGCTGGTGATGCAATTCCAACACCTGAGCCTGAGGCTATGGGCACACAACAGCAGGTGCTCAGTCCTCTGAGCCTCAGGGACCCTAAGTGGTTAGTTACTTAAACCACAGGGCTGGCTCCTTAAGACTTGGGGAGCTGTCTTTTTCCTCACCACCACTCCTGCCACTCTCCAAATCCAAGAATGGTCCTCCTTGATCTCCGAGGACCCCAGAAGTGGAGGGTTGCCGTATCCACTGCTATTCCACACAGGAAACAGGCAATGAAGGACCACCAATGGCAATCATATTCTGATTTTCTTCCTCACTAAAATGGAAAACATATTCCAATTTTAGAATCAGAGAGTGCATGGTCAATCTCTAATTTTTATTTTATTTACTTGTTTATCTATTTTGTTTTAGGAGAGACAGGGTCTCTCTACACAGTCTGGACTGTCCTGGAACTCACTATGTAGACTAGCTTCATCTTGCCTTTGCCTCTTGAGTGCTAGGATTAAAGGCACACCCAGAAGTCTCTAATTTTTAAATTTTTCTTTTCCTCCTTTCCTTTTTTTATTTAAAAAAATGATTTATTTATTTATTTATTATATATACAGTGTACAGAAGAGGGTACTAGATGTCATTATAGATGGTTGTGAGCCACCATGTGGAAGAGCAATTAGTGCTCCTAACCTCTGAGCCATCTCTCCAGCCTTCCTTTTTTTTTTTTGTTTTTTTGTTTTTGTTTTTTCAGACAGGGTTTCTCTGTGTAGCCCTGGTTGTTCTGGAATTCACTTTGTAGACCAAGCTGGCCTCAAGTTCACAGAGATCTGCCTGCCTTTACCTCCTGAGTGCTAGGACTAAAAGTGTACACCACCATGTCTAGATTCTTAAATTTTTCTTTTGTGCACATGCACATACATGTGTGAGCTGAGACGAAACTCATGGGACTAGCACGTGAGTTCCAAGGTTGGGTCTGGTTTGATTGATGGTCTTTTTGTTTTTGCTTGTTTGTAGGAAGGAACATGGTTTTATTCTATAACCCAGGCTAGCCTGTATTTCCTGATGAAGCCTTCCAGTGCTGAGATGTACAGGTGGGAGCCATTACCCCAGCCTACCACTTGTCATATTCTGTAACCCTAGCTGACATTTTTTTTAAACTTTATTTATTTATTTATTTATTTATTTATTTATTTATTTGCCTTGGTGTTTGCCTGGAACTGGAACTACAGACAGTTGTTAGCTGCCATGTGGGTGCTGGGAATCGAACCCGGGTCCTCTGGAAGAGCAGACGGTGCTCTTGCCGCTGAGCCATCTCTCCAGCCCCCACATTTTCATTTTCTTGAGATAGGTTCTTTCTATGTAATTCTGGCTTTCCTGGAACTTGGTATGTAGATCAGGCTAGTCTTAAACTCACAGAAATCCTCCTACCTCTGCCTCCAGAGTGCTGAGATTAAAGGTTTGTGCCATCACACCTGACTAAAAGAATCTTTAAAAAGAAAAAAACCGGGGCTGGAGAGATGGCTCAGAGGTTAAGAGCACTGCCTGCTCATCCAGAGGACCCGGGTTCGATTCCCAGCACCCACATGGCAGCTAACAACTGTCTGTAGTTCCAGTTCCAGGCAAACACCAAGGCAAATAAATAAATAAAGTTTAAAAAAAAAAAAAAAAAAAAAAAAAAAGGAAAAAACCAAGCTGGGTAAGAAGCTGAGTAATACATGGGGCTGGAAAGATGGCTGAGCAGTTAAGAACACTGACTGTTCTTCCAGAGGACCAGGGTTCAATTCCCAGCACCCACATGGCAGCTAACAACTGTCTGTAGTTCCAGTTCCCAGTTCCAGGCAAACACCAAGGCAAATAAATAAATATTTAAAAAAAGTTAAAAAAAAAAAAAAGAAGCTGAGTAATACGTAAGCCCTTGGGTTCCAACCCCAGCACTGAAAAACAAAAACCTCTCTCATACACAAAAGGAGAAATAGAGACTGGGGGCGGGGCTTAGTTGCCTCTCTTGCAGAGGATCTGGTTCAATCTCCAGAACTCCAGTACCAGGAGATCCGATGCCTTCTTCTGGCCTCTCTAGGCACCAAGTAAGCACATGTGGTGTGCACACATACATGGAGGTGAAACACTCATACGCATAAAATAAATCTTTAAAAAGAGTGCTTATGTTATAGGTTGTTATGAGAAATACACACACATACACACACAGATATGGAGGTGTACATGGTCCAGGTTCCCTAAAACATATAAAATCCTTAGCATTTCGACATTTATACCTACTACTCTGTGAGCAGCACTTTTCTAACTATGGCAACGAGTATTGTTACAATCTTAGTTTATACTAGTAACTGTTGCTTCTTCCTGTTAATTCGGATCCTGGCTGGCTTCAGCTTCTTTCCTGCCATTCCCAACAGTGCCACAAGAGGGCACCAGCAGCCACTGAGCGTATGATTAATAAATCACCTAAAGTCACTTGGGCCCCTAGCTCGAGCTGAGTGTATCAATGGCCTCTCATAATCCACTTGTCAGAAGTACAACATCTGGATATGAGGTTCTGAGTACACGCAGTGGGCAGCCAAGGTAAGAGGAAGCTCAGGGAGATAACTCCTCACAACTGCTGGATGTGGTGACTTCTGAGGACGTGCTGCAGACTGTTGCTCACTGATACTGGGGATGGCAATGTAGCCCAGGACTCACGTGGCCCTCACTTCTGACTCTTCAGGATCGATTCTGGCAACATGTACCAAGCAGCACATGGTGAAAGGGAGGGAGGGAGGGTAAAGGCACCTGCTTGACCAGGCCAAAGTTTCCCCAGGGACTCCCGACAAGAACCTGCAACTTGAACTCACAGAAATCCAGTCATGTGGCAGAAACAAAGCCTTCCTATGAGTGTGACTGCGTGTGCTGCATCCACAGCGGTTCTGCCGAAGCTTGGAGCCTTCCATCAGTCTGGTTTTATCTTGTTTCACACTGAGGGCAGACTTGTTTTCAGGGTTACTAATCGCCTTCAGCACCCAGGCTCTCCCATTAGGATCATAAACTTAGATCCATCTAGAGAAGATTTACTCTGCACCTTCATTATAGACTTAAGGGCAGAGACTTCCCACACCCCTGGAGTTTGAACCAGAATCTAGGTGAGTCAATGTCTCTAATTTTTCCATCTCTTGATGAGAAATAGGTGACTTGTGTGTCCCTTAGCACAACACCAGAGCATAGCAGTGCTGTTTGCCTCCACCTCTGACCCTGAGCACTTCTTCAAACTCTCTGGGCCCAAGCTGGTCTCTCTTTTCTTCCTCCTTCTCTTAGGGCCTCCCCTCCCATTCTTTACTGATTTTGTGTATGTGGGAGCCTGTGTGTGCCACAGTGTGCATGAGAAGCTAGAAGACAACCTGTGGAGTCCTGTCCACCGTGTGGACTTCTACTCAAAGTATTGGGCTTCCAGTCCTGACCCCGGCTCCCGTGTGTTCACTGTTTAACCCTTTAATCGGGGCTTCTGTGGGTCTGTATGTGTGTTATAGGTTTTATATGTATACATATTTATATTATATATACAATAGAGTCTTATTATGTAGCCCTGGCTGTTCCAGAACTTTCTATGCTATGTAGACCAGGCTGGCCTCAAACTCCCAGAGATCTATCTACCTGCCTCTGCTGGGATTAACACTGTGTCACTATGATGGGCAGGCTTCTGTCTTTTATGGGCCAGCTACATTTAGAAAGATTTCTTTTTTGCCATTAGGATCTGTGTGCCCGTCTTCCCAAGAATTTGTTCAGATACCTAAACTCTGGCCTCATGACCTGTTCTCTGACTTAGGACACCTCAACAGCCTCTTAAGAGGAAGTGAGTCACCACAAGCAGGCCACACTTTGGCATTGTGGGCATGGCAATGAATGCCAGCTTAGGTGGGGGATGGTTTGGAAAGGCGGGGTGATTCTAATCTACTGGTTCACCCAAGGGAGGGTGTGTGAGGACATCACCCTGGTGCTGCTCAGGCCAAGTTTCTTCTTTCTCCTTTCTCTTTTGTCTACCTTCTTATCTCCCTTTCTCAGACACTCATTATCCGGCTTTTGCCCACAAGACTCCCCACTGTCCCTGCTTCTGTCTTTTTTAAACTTAACTTCATTTATCCTGGGGAACCATTTAAAAAGTCTGGTAGGACTGGGTGTGACAGTTCACACCTGTGAATCTAGAACTCAGGAGAACTTTGAGTGTGAAACCAGCCTGGGCTATATGGTGAGATATTGTCTCAAAAATAAATAAATAAGTATCTGGAGAGCTGGAGAGTTGGTTAAGGGAGTAAAAGTACTTGTTGTTTCTGCAGAGGGTCTGGGTTCAATTCCCAGTACTCACATGATGGCTCCCATCATCTGTAATACTAGTGGCAGTGGGGGTATATATTTAACACCTTCTTCTAGCCTCGGAGGGTGCTGGGCACACATGGTTCACAGACATACAAGCAGGCAAAACAACAATACACTTAAAATAAAAAATAAAAAATAAAATGGTCCATGGGAAAAGCAAATATATTAAAACAAAACAAAACAAAACAAAAAACCCAAGCCAGCCAACCAACCAAAAAACCCAAGATAAGAAGTCATGAGTTGGGGGCTGGAGAGATGGCTCAGCGGTTAAGAGCACCATCTGCTCTTCCAGAGGACCCGGGTTCGATTCCCAGCACCCACATGGCAGCTAACAACTGTCTGTAGTTCCAGTTCCAGTCAAACACCAAGGCAAATAAATAAATAAAGTTTTGAAAAGAAAAAAAAAAAAAAGAAGTCATGAGTTAAAAGAGGAGGGACAACCGTCTATAGGTGTGGGGTGGGCTGAAGAGGTTTAGCTCGGCCCCAATTGGAAAAGGCTCTGAGGGTGTGCTGCAGACAACTGGGAATAATGTTGGAGGGAGCCAAGTGCAGGACGCCTCAGGGATAACCAGGCTTTTGTGGTATATAATCAATGCTGGGGTCCCGTGCAGAGAGAAAGAGAGCAGCACACCTGCCCAGAGACAAGATCCAGGGTTGCTGCTTGACTGTGCACGTTGTGAAGCAAGCCTCTGCCACAGGCTTAGTGATGGCACAAAAACACTATTTTGTGGGCTGGAGAGAAGGCTCCAGTAAAGAGCACTTGGTCCTGCACAGGAACAGGTTCTATCCCCAGCACTCACACGGCCACTCACAACTGCATAGAAGTCCAGTTCCGGGGACTCCGATGTCCTCTTCTGAACTCCTTGGGCACCAGGTATTTGTGGTACACATACATGCAGGCCGGCAAACTCTCATACAATAAGATAAAATAAATAATTAAGTAAAAAAAAAAATACTATTTTGTGATGGTGAAAACTGATACCCCTGCTTCACTATTCCAAATGCTGGGATCTTGCTTGGGAATGAGCCACCAAACCTGGCCAGGCAGTTGTGTTTGTTTTAGTTTTTTCGGGACAGTTTCTTTGTCTCTGGAACTCGATCTGTAGACCAGGCTGGGCTCCAGTGGGGTGGTCAGGTAGCTTTAAAAATCTTTTTTACATGGATGAAGCTGCAGGTCTCCCTGTGAATAGGCCCTCAGTACAACTGACCAAGTTTTGTCCACAATGGGAGTCTAGGCCGATCTCTCCTTGAAGCATGGGTTTTATGGGGCTACACGTTCACTAGTATGACACATCACAGCTAAGCACATTTCACCAAGGTTGAGACAGGGTTGGGGTACTGTGGACCTCACCGTGGGGAGCCTCGGGGTGTGCGGGGCTTTCTCCAGGTGGACCCTGGCTGAGCCCTTCCTCCACTAGCCAGTGCTGCAGGACGCGGGAATTGTGGCGACCCAGCGGGGGAGGAACTGCGGGCTGCACTCGCGGCTGAGGTCGCCTCCGGCACCGGGGTGGGGCAGAGGCAGCCGGCTCGGAGCCGTGCCCTCGGGCACCGGGGAGCCCCAGGCTCGGTCCCGGTGAGCCGCCCCGTCGGGGCTCCGAGGCTCCACAGGCGCAGCGCGGGGTTCCGGGGCCCCGGCCCCGCCCGGCCCCAGCCCACGCCCAGCTCAGCTCCGGGTCGCCGGGCCTTCCCTGGGCGGCTGGGCTCGGCCTGAGCTCGCCGGGGCTCGGCGGGCAGGGGAGGAAGGAGGGAGGGAGCCGCGGGCGGCGGAAGGGGGAGGAGAGGACCCGGCCCAGCTAGTGCGCACGGGCCGGGCGCTCGGAGAGGAGACGGAGCAGCGGCGCCCGGGCGGGCCAGCTCTGCACCCCGCCGAGTGAGTCCGTGCGGGGTCCTGCGGGGGCTGCGGGGCGGCGGCAGGCGCGGGGCTCAGGGCGCAGCTCGAAGGCCACGGGGACTCCACCGGCTCATGGCGGCCGGCCTGCTGGAGGGCGGGAGCGCCGGGCCGGGCCGGGCCGGGGCCTCGGCGGGGAGAAGGCCTGCGCAGCCCTAGGCAGAGGCCGGAGGCTGGCGCTCGCCCAGGACCCGGGCTCCGGCGCCCTTTGCGGGGAGGGGAGCGGTCGCGGCCCTTCGGTGCAGAAGCCCCGGTGGGCCGCGTGAGTCCGGGGCCTGAGTGCCGAGGCCGGGGAGCAGCGGTGGCGGCCCCTGCTCCGGGCGCCGCCGCCTGCTCCGCGGCTGCCGCCGGGCCCCCGGTGCCCACCCCAGGTGGAGGGTCGAGCGTCCATGTGGCGAGCGGGAAGCAGGAAGGAGCACGGCCCGCGTCTGGCCTGGCCCCGAGGGCCGAGATCCCTGTACCGTTATGGGGTGTGCGTGGCCAACTCTGGAGGAACTGGCTCTACGGGCGGTAACTTGCTAATTGCAGCCTCCCAGGCCTCCGGCCGGTTTGTTCCCTGCAGGTGTGGGACGCGGCTGTTGCTCCTGTGCCCAGGACGCTCCTGGCATCCAGAGCAGATGTCAGGGAATCGAGCCGCCAGTCTCAGCAGGCTGGGAGTTTGGGGCACCGTGAGGTGTGGAGCGAGCTCGGCTTGTCTGCTCAGTGAACTGAATTAGGGAAGGCCTCCTGCAGGCAACCACTTCTGTTTGTGTTAGAGCTGGCCTAAGGAGTCACTTCCCATCCCAGAGCCCGGCCGGCCGGGGCACTAGCTTAAATGGGAGTTTGTTGACTGTCCGTGTGATGGGACCCTTAAGGGTAAGGATTTGTCTTCAGCACTGTGTGTGTGTGTGTGTGTGTCTGTGTGTGTCTGTATGTGTGTGTATGTGTCTCTGTGTGTGTATGTGTGTGTGTGTGTGTGTGTGTATGTGTGTGTGTATGTGTCTGTGTGTGTCTGTGTCTGTGTGTGTGTGTGTGTCTTGCTGTCCCATACCGCTTTCTCCTCACTGAGGCCTCTGGGCAGGTTTTGCTCAGGAAAGAGGGGCCTTTCTTTCCCTCCAGCCACTGGCCATAGGCAGACTGGCCCTGTGGTTCCTTTCAGCATCACCCACACTCAGCGGCTGCTCCCTGTGTCTGGGAGTCCGCACTCATACAGTGTTGAGTTGGGGATGGGAGAGAGTTTAAAGAACATCTCAGAGGCCCTATAAGCCACACGAAGCCTGGGGCCACATTGTTACCGCCTTATACCCTCATCTTTCTTTTGGGCTGGTGCCCACACCTTTTGACTTCGCTATTGCTCTTCACCTTCTAGAAAGAAGCTCAGGACCAGCTACTATTACCCAAAAAGAAAGTTTTCATAAGAAAGACTACTCAGGCCTCCTACTTTTTTTTTTTTTTTTTAATGGTTGTTCAGATCTGAGATCCAGTAAGACCCCCTCTTTTTTAATCTCTGCAAATGGAATCTCAGGGTCACTAGGACCATTGAATCTGAGAAGTTTCTCTTATAGGCTACACTTACACCCTCCTGTAGCTCTGATCCTGCAAGCTCCCATAGCCACCCATCTCCCACCTCTTCTCATTTGCTTGGGAGGGTCTTTGGGTGGGAGATCAGGGTTGGAGCAAAAGCTGCAGCCAGGTAGCATCCTGCTCAAGTTTCTAGTAATATAATGCTGTGAAATCTCTGCTGTACCGGCTCCTCTCCAGCTGTTTCTGACGCAGGTGAGTGTGAGGAACACAAGCAGATGAACACACACCATACGTGTGCAGGTGGACAGATGAACACACACCATACGTGTGCAGGTGGACAGATGAACACACACCATACGTGTGCAGGTGGACAGATGAACACACACCATACGTGTGCAGGTGGACAGATGAACACACACCTTATGTGTGCAGGTGGACAGATGAACACACACCTTATGTGTGCAGGTGGAATCAGGGCTCCATCCACCCTTAGGGATGAGGGGCCGCACAGTGACTTTTCCTTATGTCCTGTTTTGGGGATGCTTGTCTTGGTGTGTTGGTGCCAAGTAGTCACCAGTGGTGCGGCAGGGAACAACAGACTGGTTCTGGAGAGAGGCTGACTGCAAACCTCAGTCTCTTCCCCTCTTGTAAAAGGTCCTGATCCTGCTGAATCTCGAGCAGCTTCTCTGCCTGGAGGTTCATGACAGCAAGGGAGGGCTGTGGTCACAACAAGCTTGAAACCCAGTGTGCAAGTCCCCATTGGTCCTCACCTCCCAGCATACATTACTCTACACACAGGGAGGAGGAGATGTCCTGTGCTGGCCCTTTCCCTGCCGCCCAGCTCCTTACCTTTGGGATAAGAAAGGCCCTAGGCATTCCTGTGCTGCTGGAGTCCAGGAGAAAGGCTCCACCCACCTTCTAGGCCCTTAGCCCTCTGAATCCTTAACCCTCAAGAGGCTCTAACAAGAAAACATCTACTAGATGGGCTGAGATGGCTCAAGGCTAAAATTGCCTGCACAATTGAATTTAGGCCTCACTGGAGGAAAATGGTGGGTAGATGACAAGGTCAGGTGTTGGTTAAATCTCCTGTCTGGTTAAACCCAAAGATGGGGAGGAAGAGGAGGGAAGGTCCCTCTGCTCTGGTTTTCTGCCCCGTCCCTTCCCTCTTCAATTCTCTACTGTTCTCTAGGAAGAATGTGTGCTTGTGTGTGCACTTAGATTTAACAGAGATCACTTTGCGAGGCTTCCGATGAACTGTTTATTCAGGCTGAGGTGAAGGAGGGAAAGGGACAGTGCCCTCCATGTCAAGGCCGGCATGTGTGATGGGCTGTGTGGAGCTGGAAATCCATTATAATCTATGCTGACCTCTGATTTCATCCCCAAGAGCAGTGACCAGGAGAGGGGACAAGAGGCTAAAGTCCTGGAGCTGGAATCCTGACTGACCCGTGACAGGCGGAGAGGGATTTCGCAATGCTTCTGTGGAGGCGGGGTTATTGAAAGAGCAGAGTGGTCAGGGAGCAGCCCAGCTCAGTTGTGGGCTGAGGTGTTCTCCTCCCCTGGCCCTTCAGCTCCACCCAGGAGGGAGCCATCTTCCTTCTGTCCTGGTGTCCAGTCCGTAGTCAGTCTGCGTACCACCTTTCCTCCCTATTCATAGGGAAGGTGGAGAGCCCGGGGGACTTCTGTGGCTCCCCTACTCTCCAAGTCTGAGAACTTCTCGAAGTTGTCTTGGGACATCTGGTTGCGTCTTAACCCTGAGCAGCTGCCAACGACTGCCCCCTGCCTCCTGTGGACCCTGGTGGTCAGCGCCACACCGTCCAGCTTTCTGTGGAGGGAAGCTGAGGGCAGCTGCTCCTTTCTGACTTGAGAATGTTGACTGTTTCCCTTGCTTTTTATGTTCCGGGTGAGCTTTTGTAATAGGTTATGCCAGTCCCGGTGATGAGCACTTGAATAGGATCATGATGGAGACCAATCTGCACTGTGTAAATGCTGTCTCAAAGGAGAGGAGAGAACGGCTGCTTTACCAAATGCCTTGGTTTGTGCTCTCTCACTTCCCTTGCAGAAGTCTACGGATCACTTTCTGCCTCACATGTAGATTCTGAATGACTTGGCATAGAGTGCCAGTCTTGTGTGCATGTGTCTGATGCTCACTGTTCTTTGGGGATGGTACTTCTGTTTCATTTTTCTCCTGTGGATCTGCTGGCTAGTTAAGGGTATGTAGCCCCTGGCTGTCCTGGACTTGCTGCATGGATTTGCTGGCCTCTGCTCCCTGGGTCTGATTAAAGACTTGCATCACCCTGCTCTACCTGGATCACTTCCCTTATTGTTGAGTACTGCTTCTCTGACTGGGTCTCGCTTGTCCTCCAGGTTGAGTGCCAAAAGATAAGATTGATAAGAAATGAGTGGATTTGTGTGTGTGTGTGTGTGTGTGTGTGTGTATGTGTGTGTGTGTGTGTGTGTGTGCATGTTTTATCTCAGGTGATCAGCATCACCTAAGGTTGCAACAAACTATAAATGCTGGAGCTAGAAAGCCAATGATAAGGAAACCAAGTCAAGTGAAGGAAGCCAGTTTGTTCCAGGACCAGGTAGTCAGAGCCAGAGCCACTGTTCCATTCCTTTTGGCAACCAAAAGTGTGTTTATTCCCTTTCTTCCCTGCAGAGCTCTCTCGGGGCCCTTTCATTTCTCCCTCTCTCCCTCCCTCCCTCAGGATGCTCCAGACCTTGTATGACCACTTCTGGTGGGATCGACTGTGGCTGCCTGTGAACTTAACGTGGACCGATCTAGAAGACAGAGATGGACGAGTCTATGCCAAAGCCTCAGATCTCTACATCACACTTCCCCTGGCCTTGGTCTTTCTCATCATTCGATGCCTCTTTGAGCTGTGAGCATGCCCTTACACCTTTCCATTACCAGCTAGTCCCATGCTAGACAGTGGTGTTCTGGCCACTCAGGTCCCTAGCCCTGCTCCCCATGCCCCAAGGGTACCATTGTCTTTCCAAGGCCCAGCACCCCCAGCCCTTTCTTCAATGGTTGTTTGTTCTCATCCCATACCCGCCTCCTCGCATCCCCGGTCAGTAGTGAACATAGGCAGCTTTGTCAGCTGTGGGCAGCCCAGGGGGCTAAAGTAAAGGGGGTTGCCAGGAAACTTGGGAAACCGAGGCCCAGAACTAAGATGCCTGAACTTGTACTTTCTCCTTTCTATTTGGGGGTGAAGGATGAGAGCTTCAAGGGAGCCTGACACCTCTCTCTCATGTCCCTTCCCCAGTTATGTGGCTACACCCCTGGCTGCCCTCCTGAATGTTAAGGAGAAAACCCGACTACGGGCACCTCCCAATGTCACCTTAGAGCATTTCTACCTGACCAACGGCAAGCAGCCCAAGCAGGTATGGGCTGCACATGACCCTGGGAGTTTAGGTGGGCCAGAGTTTGAATGCTAGACCTGAAAGGGCACGGGCCTGACTTAGGTTTTTCCTGGGAGAGGTTGGGCAGAGTTGGGACAGTGCCTGTTTGAAGGCTGAATGTAATGGCCTCACTATGCTTTAGGTGGAGATAGAGCTTTTGTCTCGGCAGAGTGGGCTCTCTGGCCGCCAGATAGAACGATGGTTCCGCCGCCGCCGCAACCAGGACAGGCCCAGCCTTCTCAAGAAGTTCCGAGAAGCCAGGTAGGGGAAGTCGGGACATGTGAACTGGGTGGCACAGCTCTGTTGTCTCTTGCCGGGAGGAGAGGGTTGGGCACACAGGAGAGGCGAGGGTACCTTGAGAGGGTGTCTGGGGGCAGTGGGAAGTTGCTGATCCATCCACCCACCTAGCCAGCTCTGCTTCCTCCTACAGTTGGAGATTCACATTTTACCTAATTGCCTTTGTTGCTGGCATGGCTGTCATTGTGGATGTGAGTACTGGGAAATGGGAGCACCTTCTTTGACAAGATGGAGTGCGGCACAGGATTTGAGTTCTTCCTTCAATCTCTCTTTGCAGAAACCCTGGTTCTATGACTTGAGAAAAGTTTGGGAGGGATATCCCATACAGGTATGAGAGGAGTGGTCTATGGCACAGGACTCAGTCACAGCACAAAGAATCTCTTGAAGGGCTAAAAGGGTGAGCCCCCTAGAACTAGCTGTTCTGGGATTCCTCACCCCTCTTTCCTTTCCCAGAGCATCGTCCCTTCTCAGTACTGGTACTACGTTATTGAACTCTCCTTCTACTGGTCCCTACTCTTCAGCATTGCCTCTGATGTCAAGCGAAAGGTGGGTGAAGAGACTGTGCAATTAAGTCCAAGGACCAAATGAGGCCCCAGGATAAAGAAACTTTCCTTTGATTTCTTGGGGATCTCTGGACAGAGCTACTGTGATGTGTGGGCAACAGTTAACAGGGAAGAGTTCCTTGGAGCCTGTATCTTTTCTGCAGGATTTTAAGGAACAGATCATCCACCACGTGGCCACCATCATTCTCCTCAGCTTCTCCTGGTTTGCCAATTACGTCCGAGCAGGGACCCTTGTCATGGCTCTGCATGACGCTTCTGACTACCTGCTGGAGGTTAGGATTCCTCAGTAGAAGCCCCAGTGCAGGTTCATTTGTCCCTCTAGTCTTCTAGGGGTTGAAGAGGGTATTGACATTCTTGGTACCAAGGTGGGAGGGATAGCCAGTGCTGCTAACCATACATATAAGTGTATGCGGGAGAGTCAGGAGCCCATGATGATAGATGCACTGTTTGTTCAGTCTGCCAAGATGTTTAACTATGCGGGATGGAAAAACACCTGCAATAGCATCTTCATCGCCTTCGCCATCGTCTTCATCATCACTCGACTGGTTATCATGCCTTTCTGGTGAGTAGGCGGCTTGCTCTTCTTGCCATTCTTCCTATTTATTTTATCTCCACCCTTTGCCCATGTCCCCTTAAATCCTTAGGATCCTACACTGCACACTGGTATACCCACTGGAGCTCTACCCCGCTTTCTTTGGCTACTACTTCTTCAATTCCATGATGGCAGTGCTACAGATGCTGCATATCTTCTGGGCCTACCTCATTTTGCGCATGGCCTACAAGTTCATAACTGGAAAGGTGAGGAAGGCTCTGCTTCTCTTTCGTAGGACTCACTACTGTCAACCCCACAACTCCCTAAACTGCTCATCATGCCAATAATTGTTTTCAGACAGGTTCTGGGAGTTAGCAGGAACTTTAGAGGCAGCCCCTGGGAAACTGGAAGATAATATAACCCCTTTTATCCTTTTCACAGGTGGTAGAAGATGAACGAAGTGACCGAGAAGAAACTGAGAGCTCAGAGGGGGAGGAGGCTACAGCTGGGGCAGAAGCAAAGAGCCGGCTCCTAGCTAATGGCCACCCCATCCTCAATAATAATCACCCCAAGAATGACTGAACCATTGTCCTAGCTGCCTCCGCATTAATACATGAAGCCAAGAAACTAGCCAACCTTCCCTTTAGGGACACTTCAGCTTTGGGGAGAAAGGATATAAGGAGAGGAGTCTACACTCACTCTCCTTATATCTTTTTGTCACCCCACTGCCTTTAAGCCAAACTCTAACCAGCCTATCTTCAGGTAGAGAAGGTCGGTTATATCTGATGGTCTTATTTCCCTATCTTCCAAGCTACCCTTTCTCTTGCTTTTGAAAACTTTTCTCAGCTCTGAGGGCTGGAGTTATAACTCACATTCCTTCTTAAGAATTTGGAGTTAGCTGTTTGCCTTTGACTCCCTGACTTAAAGCCAGGGTTGTGCCTTACTGGCCCATCTCTGGGCCTCAATCTGCCAAAGCTGGACCAAGGTTCCACCTTTCTAAGCTCCCTAGCTCAGGCCAAAAGTGAAAGCTGAGCTACTTTTAACTTTTTCTCCTCCTTAAACACAAACTGAGTGAAGGACGGTATGCACGCCCCTCATCCTACCCTAGGGACCATGGTTCCAGGATCTCACTGCCTTTCTCTGGCCTCTCTTCCCCTCCCTTCAGCTAAGACAAGCTGGCGTGGAGTAGAGCAGCAACTAGCTCTGTTATTTATTGAACGTTTGGGGTTTCAGTTATAAAGCCAGAACTACAGCTAGGACCTGGCATTTCAGCGAGGGACCATTTCAGACCAAAATGTACTGTTAATGGTTTTTTTAATTAAAGAATATTAAAGGTTAAATAAAATACGACAGTGTGTCAGACTATTAAGAACCAAGAAAGGGGACTCTTTGGGGCCATGTTAAAATTACACAGGGCAAATAAAGCAGAAGTGTAAGTCCTATTGACAGCTGCCCACTGGGAAAAAGAGCTTTCCCTGAGAGATCAAGTCGGGGACCAAGGAGAGAAAACAAATCACAATCTCTATTTTGTCATCTTGTTAAAAGACTTTGAACAGACCATACAAACCAGGGACGGCAGACACAGCCCAAGCGAGTCATGAACAAACAAACTGGAGAAAGGACCTCAGGCTAGAGTGGTCGTCATGTTTACCCACCCTAGTGCCTACTAGCACCACACCAGGACGGTCCTGATCCCAAATCCCCATTTCTATCTACTAGAAACTGGAGAGTAGCTAGACCAGAGACTTGGGGTCAGAGTTCAACAGGAAGACCCAGTTCTGGGGAAAGGATGGTTCAAGGTTCTCAAGTGAAAAGAGGGTTTTCCTTTAAAGAAGACGCCCTCTGCACTCAATGGCTCCACAGCAGCACAGCAGCTCTTTGCCTTCCACACTGCCCACTTCGTAGTTGTAGTCCCAAGTTAGTTCTGTTCCAGCCCGGATTCTCCTGAAGAGGAAGAAAGGATGGGGATGTGGTAATAAAGGCAGCAAGTAACACAGGCACTTGGGCTTAGAGTTCAGAAGGTAAAGATGAAGCCTGACCACAAAAAGAGCTGGACCCCTAGAAATGTCCGTGCAATTTACCCCTTCCTCATTATCCCTCTTACTTGCTGGCAAAGAAGGCCACCCAAGGGAAGCGAAGATCATGAGTATCCACGAACACATTCTGGACAAATAGGTTGGGGCTGCAACTGTGCTGTAAGTATAAAGATGCCAGTTACTTGACCAAAGAAACATCTGGCTTTATGAGAATCACCAGACAATGGTAATCTTGACATTTGCCCCCATTATACACCACAAGTGATGTTTTGAAAGAAAGAAAGCTACCTTATTCTTTGAAACCAACTTATAAGCAAAGGTGAGTTTATACAGCATCTTTAAAGGATTAGGAATTTGAGGGAAATGGCATATAGAACCGTGCACTTAAGTGGTCAAGTGACTCACATTGAGGTAGCGGCCTAAGTTGCCTTCAAGCTTGGCATCAATGATGTAGCACGACTCTTCACCATCATAGAACTGGCGTGTATTCTTACGAACTGGTGCACTCTCTCCCTTGTCCACAGAAGCCATGTTGGTTGATTTAATTGCGATTCCATGAGTTGATTTAAGAGCAAAGCCTCGGGTTGATTTTACTGCCACCTGACGCTTTGTTGGACCTGAAAAGCAAAATAGAATAAAAAATTAAAAAATGGGGTCAGAACTATCCAACTCATGAATAGACATTCTAACATTTTCATTTAACATTTCTCAAACTTGTAATCCTCCTGTACCCTTATTCTTCTAAGTGCTGGAATCACAGAATTTTTTCCTCAATTTTTATTTCACTTATTGCAGTTCAGGGATAATAATAAGCTAGCTAGATCTCAGGCTAAGACCCTAAGTTACTAGCCAGGTGTGGGTAGTGCATACACCTTTAATCCCAGCACTCAGGAGGCAGAGAAAGGTGCATCTCAGTTGGAGGCCAGCCTGGTCTACAGAGCAGAGTTCCAGGACAGCCAACAGAGAAACCGTGTCTCAAATAAAAGACCTAAGCCACAGTGTTTCAGAAGAGGTTTCATGTAACTCAGCATAGCTTCAAGCCCAAGAGGATCACAGGTATAGGCCATCATGCTAAATGTTTTAGTCACACTTTCATTAAAGGCATGATTAGATATGGTGAATTAAGGATCTAAAGAGATGTGTATCTAAACTGAAAGCACATCAGTTTAACAGTTCAGCTCAGTCAGGAAGGCTGTCAGATCTTAGGATCTGCAATGAACTATTTCCTTCTTTTAAAAATGTTTTTCCTACTTTCCTGTTTTTTTCCTACTACTCCCAAAACATTTTCAGACTACCAGA
This sequence comes from Sigmodon hispidus, assembly GCA_004025045.1. Classification (NCBI taxonomy): domain Eukaryota; kingdom Metazoa; phylum Chordata; class Mammalia; order Rodentia; family Cricetidae; genus Sigmodon; species Sigmodon hispidus. Next base: position 18,793 of record PVIH01014050.1, on the reverse strand, counting down.
CAAGTTCTTCTTGTCCTCAAAGTCATCGCCATCAGAGCCAGAGGAGATGGTCTGGACGTCATCGCTGTCAAGGGCTGTGGCTGAAGTCTGACCAGCAGTGGGCTTTCGGCTGGTCCCACTTTCCCCCTCACTTTCTGTGCTGCTGGACAGTGTCAGGATGTCCTGGGGAGATAGAAGGATGGAAAGAAGGAAAGAAAGGCTGCTTCAAGTTCTTCCTTTTACCTATGAGTTAGCAAAATGGGCTATGGCAACATAAGATGATTGATTAGATGTTAGAGAACAAGCAGGAAGTGAAGACCAAAGAAACAAGAAGAGACTTAAATCATTCCAGTGGCGGACTGGAGGTGAGGCTATCACATGATAGTTAGTCCCTTTACTGGGACTAAATGAAAGGGAAGGCAGAGTAGGCTTAAGAAGGTCACTCACGTCAGGGTTGGACGGCGTAGAAGACACAAGTTGCCGGCTTTGGGGCACAGAAGTTTTACTAGATGGTCGGCGAAGCCCTTCAGACTTCATGGGAGGGTTGTGTCCATAGTTCTGAGAGCTTTCAGGAACTCTGATGGGAAGGGCAAAGAACGAGAGGAGTCAGCTTACTGGCTATTTCTTAGGCTTCTTTTGTCAGTCTGAAAGGAGAATTCTCGGCAGACTTAGAAGAATCCAAAAGCAAGCACTTACACTGACATCTTGTTTCGCTCATCAGGGTCCTGGAAAGGAACAAGTGAAAGGTTAAATGCTTTCATGGTCTAAGATAACAAAAGATCTCCAAAGACAACATTCTATAAGCCATTAAGGTCACTTTAAGCTGACAGCAATAATCATAGTCTCATCCATACACTCCCCTGGCGAGGGCCTTTCACTTTCCCAATAGTGGAGCACAGGGAACAGTAAGTACTGTGAGCAATCAATGTTCTACAGATCCAATGGCTTCACTACCTGACCTGTAATGGGGAATGTTTCAACATCAAAGATACTCTTGTACTAGCAATCTTCAAGCCAACCTGGACTGGACTATGTTCCTATCTAAATAAAAATAATAAAAACCAAACCAAAACAAAAGCAGCAAATCCTACATACTTTAAATCAATTATTTCTTTGGTTTTGGGATGGTGTCTTGAATGAGATGCCCCCATCTCATCTCCATTTGCACCAACTTTAATAGGCATTGTTCTTAACATAGACACAAATTTCGTGACTCTTGCTATGCAATACCTTACACTATCTTGGGAGCCTGCCAGTTAGGATGGCCATCGCTAGATGCAGCTTCAAATTTCCACCATGCATTAAAGTAAAAAAATTTTTTTTTATCCTTATTTGGGGGGGATGGCTGCTCAAGAATGTTCAGCCATTTCTTACCTCTTTCTTAGTCTGCTTATTGTCTCCTTCATCCTTGAAGCTCAATCCTGAGGTAGAGGCCTTCTCTGCCTCTCCTCTGCCTCCCCCAGCCCGGCCGTCTCCTCCTTCACTAGTCTTGAAGGAAGAACGGCTGTCAGAGTCAGCAAATCCACCTTCACTGACACTATTGCAGCTCAACCACGAAGCCACCTTGTTCTTGGGAGTTTCTTCAGATGAAGGTGGTTTGCAGCCCCCTGCAGATACTGAGGAAGGGATAGGAACATGTGGAGGCCCGAGGTCTGGGGGGCGGGAGTCCTTGGAAGCCATCTCAGACAGTCCATTCTCCTTCTGACCCCGAGTCTGCCTTCGGGTGGCATAACTACGCCACACGGAACTGGTGCTGAAGTCCTCATCCTTACAGAAATTATCATCAGAGCTGTCATCATTAGACTCTTCAGGGTCTTCGGAACCGCTGTTGCCATCTTCCTGGTCCTTCATGTCTACCCCACTGCTGTCAGAGGAAGTGGCAACATCACTCTCATAGCCTTCTTTAAAGTTCTCCACACTTTCAATGTGGTCTAGATTTGCAAAGTACTCGTCACCCATCTCCAGGCCTTCTTTGTCTGCAAAGTCATCTGTCAGGATTTTGCCTGAGAATGAAGAGAATTGAAAGGTCTTCCTTAGTAAGGCTACTCACAGGGTAAGTTCTGTATCATGTGCTCACTCTAGATGCCACGTTCGTCTTTGCCATGACTGCACTGTGACTATAATCTGTCACTTTGTCTTTTGACCCTCACATTTCTTGTTTACCTCTGACATGTCCTAGTTATGCTAAAATATCTCTGGGAGAAAACAATACCATAGGATCTAAATGAGCTCTCTCACTCAAGAAACAATAGCCAAAATGTGATTCCCTTTTACAGTTTTTTATAAAGCACCTTTAACCCTCTCAGGTCTGACATAGTTACATGTCACGTGTCAGGTACACTTATCACGTCTTTATGAACAAATTCCTGTCTCCTCTTATTCTCAGCTCAAATGTCAAACAGTTCACTCATTCATTCATCCTTTTTTGTAGTGCTAGGACTGAATCTGGTGTCTCTTGCAAACAGCATATGCTGTTTTCCAGAACACTTCTCAAACACTGTTTTTTGCTTGTATTTTGTTTTTGTTTTTTAAAGACAGGATCTGTGTAGTCCTGGCTGTCCTAGAACTCATACTGTAGACCACACTGGTCTTGAATTCAGAGATCTGTCTGCCTTTGCCTCACAAGTACTGGCATTAAAGGTGTATGCCACCAACATCCATCAAACACTATGTTTTTTGAGGCAGAGTCTGGGTATGTAGCCCAGGCTACCTCGAACTCTCAAGTCTTCTGCTCTCACCTTCTGAGTACTTCGATTACAGACAAGTGTTATCATGCTCATGCAGTTTGCTATGTTCCACTTTTCTCTGACCTATCATGCCCAGACCCCATGGAGCAATAACCCTCCTCTATCATCACTAACCTGCATAAATACAGACAAAAGAGCCCTTGGCAATGTCATCCAAGCAGCGGATACCCCAGCCCTTGTTCTGTGTCTTAAATAGCTGTAGTCGTACTTGTAGTCCATGTTGCACCAACCGATTTGTACACATGTTTGGGTCACATTTGCAGCGTTTGTTACACTCATAAACCCTGAGAAGTTAGAAGAGAACCAATGACACTGTCACTAGAGTGCTGAAATCTGTAAAACATGTCATGGGTAAAGATCATGAAGCAGGTAATGACTTGAGCAACTAGATTTATACAATGATCTATCCATGTTCTTGGACTCATTTGCAAATAAAAACCAGGAATATAATTCAGAAGGGAAAAGTAATTCAAAGATGTTTAAATAGTGCTGTGCATAATGGCAGTGTCAGAATCCCCATCCTTGGAGAAAAGATAAACAATAAGGTGCATCAGACTGCTGTTGTGAGTTTATAGATACAAGTGGGGAGCTGGTGAGCTGGCTCAGTAGGGAAAAGCATCTGCTGCCGAGCCTGATGACCTGAATTCAGGCCCTGGAGCCATATGGTGTAGAGAGAACCAATTCTTCCAAGTTGTCCTCTGATCTCTACATACCTGCTCCCACCCTGTAAATGTAATAAAAAACTGACATCTAGAAATAGGTAAGCAGATAAGATAAGCAGAAGCCAACATTACATAGACTGAAAGAAAATAGACAGGAAAACTGTAGTAAGGTTTGTACAATTCTTTTTTTTTTTAATAAACATTTACATTTATCATTTTGTTTATTCTTGGTTTTTTGTTTGTTTGTTTTTGAAACAGAGTTTTTCTGTAGCTCTGGAAGTTCAGGAACTCTCTATTTAGACGAGGTTTGCCTGAAACCCAGAGATCCACTTGCCTCTGCCTCTCTCACAGAGACAGAGTGCTGAGATTAAAGACCAGAACCAGTATGCCAAGCTGTCAGTAAACATTAATTAAAAAAGTTATGTCAAACACTGGGAATATAACAATGGTATTTTTTACCTCGTATTTCCAATTCAGCAACTGAAGAAAAAAAGAAAAGAAAAAAAAAAAATCGCAGGAGGCAGAGGCAGACAGACCTCTTTGAGTTTAATGCCAGCCAGGAACTGAGATCTTAGACAGTCAAGGCTACAAGTGACCCAGTCTTAAAAATTCAAAACTCGGGGCTGGAGAGATGGCTCAGCGGTTAAGAGCATCGTCTGCTTTTCCAGAGGACCTGGGTTCGATTCCCAGCACCCACATGGCAGCTCACAACTGTCTGTAGTTACAGTTCCAGGCAAACACCAAGGCAAATAAATAAATAAATAAATAAATAAATAAATGTATGTGTTTAAAAAAAAATTCAAAACTCTAAAACAAAATAAAAAACCATAATACAATACAGATAGTAATGGTGGGGAGATGGCTCAACTAGTCTATCATGCTTAATGTGCATGCAGCATGAGGACTCTCAGAGTCAGCAACAATGAGAAAGCTGGGTGTGGTGACATGTGCCTGTGATTTCAGTGATGGGTGCACTCTTGGAACCCAGACAAGTTAGTGAGTGTCATGGTCACGGTCAGTATATGTCTCAAAAACAAACAAACAAACAAACAAACAAGCCAGGTGATGATGGTACACACCTTTGATCCTACAAAGAGTTCCCCAGAGAGCCAGGGCAACAGTGAAACCCTCTGTGGGTGAGGTGGGGGACAGAGGTAGACAGCGAAGACACATGATGCTGACCTCTGGCCTACGCATACACCACTCCCATGACTCTCCCTGCCACATACACAAGGGCAGGGGATCTAGTTGGGAAGAGTACTTGTTTAATATGAAGGAATCCCTAAATTAGACTCTTAGCACCAAATGAACTAGTGGTGGTGGTATATCCCAGTAATCCTGGTACTGGGAAGACTGGTCAACAGTTAAGAGCACTGTAGCTCTTGTAGGGGACCTGAATTCAGGTTCTAGCACTCACATGGTGGCTCACAACCATCTATAAATCTCGTTCTAGGGGATCCAACAGGCACACACATAGAGCACATACTTGCATGCATGTAAAACACTGACACACATGTGCTGGAGAGATGACTCAGCAGTTAAGAGCACTGACTATTCTTCCAGAGGACCTGAGTTCAATTCTCAGCAACCACATGGTGGCTCACAACCATCTATAGTGAGATCTGGTGCCCTCTTCTGTATACTGTATACATAATAAATAAATAAATCTTAAAAAAAAAAAAACACTGACACACACAGTAAATGTAAATCTAAAACAATTAATTTAACAATAAAATAAAAATAAAGTTTTTTTTTTTTTCTCAACTTTAGAAAGAACTGTCAAGACTGTGACTGTAGCTCAGTGGGAATGCCCTGGCCTATTAAAAGATCTGGGGCTTGACTCTGAGCACCACAAAAATAAGTTAATTAAAAAAAAAAAAAGTGGGATTATTGTTAATAAACAGAGAAAAATGTACACACAGAAAAATAGTTCAAGCAGTTTCCAGAACTGAATATCATATATCAGCACCTTCCTAGGAACAGCTTTACCTATCAGGTGTAGTAGGGCATGCCTTTAATTCCAGCATTCTAGAAGTAAAAATAGTATTTGAGGCTCCCCATTTCACACAGTGAGCTACAAGCCATGCCTAAAGAGTCTACTCGAAATTAGGTGGCTATTCATGTAAATATCTTTGTTACCAGCACAGGAAACTTCAGAGTAGCTATACTAAGTATCATCCACTTAATCCTCAAAATGTCTTTCAGTGGCTACTCTGTAGCACTGTGCTATGTAGTGTGTCTGGTGATACATGTGTGTGGTTTACAAACTCAGCGGGTTTACATTCTAATGGGGGAAGAAAACTGAGTCAATAAAGTTGTTAGAAATACTTATAAAAAGTACGAATGTGGTGCTGCAAAAGAGAATCAAGGGAGTGAAAATGTCCCATTGCGCTAGGTGTATGGCAAACACCTATAATTCCTGCACTTCAGGTAGAGGCACGACAATCAGGAGTTCAAGCTCATCTTTGGGTATACAATCAGCTGAAAGCCAGCCTGGCTGGACTGTGAGAATCTGTCCAACAACAAAAGAATCCTCCAGGGGGAAGAGGCCTACTTTCCAAGTGCCCAGGGACAGTTTGAAGACAGAAGACTGACTGAAACTGAGAGATCAAGGTTAAAGACAGACAAACAAAAGCAAGCAAAGGCGCCAAGAGCACATCTTTTGCACCAAAACCCCAGAGGTAGGCTGAAAAACAGTGCCATAAATCTGGGAAGTAGTGAATAAAAACACCCTTCAGAAAACTGTAGATGGAAAGAACTAGGAAGGGGCTAGAGAACAGTGCTTTCTAACTGGAAGGGAAAGGCTAGGATGAAATCCACATGGAATACTTTTAAGTAGATGAGTGCCACAGATTTGTGCTTATTCAGAAATATTTTTGCCAGGCTATGAAGGTGCAGATTCACTTGGGAGGCCAAGCCATGTAGATGGCAAATTTCTATGGCAGCCTGAGACACAGAGGGAAACCCTGTCTCAAAAAAGAACCAGAGTCTGTTTCTTGTAGGACTGAGTATGTACCTAAGAGATTGTTTTGGATACTGTTCTACAGCTGTGAAGAGGCACTAAGACCAACTCAATCTATAAAACAAAGCATTTAGTTGAAGGTTTACATTTTATTTTACAGAGTGAATCCATGTGAGACTGGGCACTAAGCAGGCATTGTACAGGAGCTGAGAACACATATCTGACACAAGTATGAGGCAGAGAGAGAGAGAGAGAGAGAGAGAGAGAGAGAGAGAGAGAGAGAGAGAGAGATCTAACTGAAGCTCACCTCTACTGACACACCTTTTCCTGGAAGGCCACACCTCCTAACCCTTGCCAAACAGTTCAACCATGAATTCAGACTGGGAACCATTCTCATTCTAATCACTGCAGTGACACAGGTCCCTGAGCTGTCCCTAGCTCTCAAATAGAAGACAAAAGCAAAACTACACAATAATCAAACTTTTAAAATATATATTTTGGTATTTTAAATTTTCTTTTTTTTTTCTGAGATGGGTGTCTTATGTAGACTAGGCTGGCCTTAAACTCTCTATGTAGCTAAGGATAACCTTGAATTCTTGGATCAGACCTACTGCATGAGCACTAGGCAAGCACTGCTCTAAGATAGTCTCTCAGTCCTCTAACACTTTTCTTTTCATTTTAAGTCCTCCTGGACGGAATCTCTCTCTCTTTCTCTTTTGACAGAGTTTCTCTATATTCCTGGCTGCCCTGGAACTCTATAGACCAGGCTGGCCTCAAGCTCACAAAGATCCACCTGCCTCTACCTTTGAGTGGTAGAATTAAAGGCTGGTGTTATCAGTGCCCAGGATGAGTATCTCATTTTCATGTAGCACAGGCTGTCCTTGTATCCCTGATGATCCTTACTGTATTCTTTTGAGTGTTGGACTAACAGGCATGTACCACCCTCTCTGATTTCTGTTGTTTTGTTTTTGGTTTTTTTGAGACAAGGTCTCATGCTGTAGCTGGGATTGGCCTTTAATTGCCATTAATTCTGTTTCATTTTTCTAAGCACAAGGGTTATAGTATAAGCATATTATTAGGTTTGGTTTGGATCTTTTTCTTTTTTTTCCAGACAAAGTTTTTCTCTGTGTAACAGCTCCGGCTGTCCTGGAACTCACAGAGATCAATCTGCCTCTGCTTTGCAAGAAATAAATAAAGAAATAAAGGAAGAAATATTTTTCAAGCATGTAAAAAGGATACAAAGAACATTCATGTAGCTAACAGCCAGCATTATTCAATTTATTTAGTGAGGTTTACTTCTCACTGCTGGGATGATAATTGTGAGCTACCAGTCAATCATTCTTCTCGGATTTGTTTTTCTTGTATTCAACACAAATTACCTAATTTTCCCAACAGTCTAAATCCTTTCTGAAGTTCTCCATTAAAGTTGTCCCAGTAGTTATCTGCTCTGTTGCAACCCTTCTGAGTCTCCATACCAAGTGTGCAGTGTGAGCCTGTAAGCCCCCACACTTCACTGTCACCAGAGGTATTTCCTTTACTACTCCTTCTGGCTGGGCCTACCTTCTTCTAGAACACATGCTTTCCTGCTTCTTAACTTTACTCTCATTGTGGTAAACACCTAGAAACTTTCTGAAAAGAAGAATAATGAAAACTTTGAGGTATTAAATGCCTAAAAAAAATATTCTTAGCCTATCAGAAAACTTAACTGATAGTTTGCCTCAATTTAGAATTCCAGGTTGTAAACACTTTTCCCTTAAAATTCTGAATAAATTATTCATTGTTATCAAATTTCTAGCATTATAAGAAAAAATAAGTCATTTTAGATACTTATTTTTACATGCTCTATTTTTTATCTATAACATTTTGTGATTTTCTTTGTCCTCTGTGTCAAGATTTTTCTCATCATGTTTCTAAGAATAATTTATTAACGTGCACTGGTGTTTTGGCAGCACACATGTCTATGTGAGGGTGTTGGTCCCTGGAAGCAGACTTACAGATAGGTCTGTGCTGCTATGTGGGTGCTGACCCTTGAGGAGTAGCTGGTAAACTTAATGGCTGAGCCATCTCTCCAGCCCTCATCATGTTTCATTTTCAAAGACTCAGATTCATTGTTATGTAGTTCTGGCTGGCCTAAGACTCACTACTTAGATCACGCTGGCTTTGACTTCCAGAGGCCTCTGCCTCCCAAGTGCCGAGATTATGCATTTTCACCCACTGTACTCAGATTTTTTTTTTTTATATAAATTCTGTGTGAGTGTACATGTGTGCATGTAGTGAGTATAGATGTCCTGGAAAAGTTACTGGTGATTGTGAGCTGGCTAAGTGGATGCTGAGAACTGAATTCAGGTCATCTGCAATAGCAATAAATGCTTCTAACCACTGAGACACCTCTCCAGACACTCTCCCTTTCCTTTTTATTTTTGGACAGGGTCTCACATATCCAGGCAGGTACTGAACTCACTATGTAGCTGAGAATCTATTTTTTTTACACTGGGGAAAGAAGCCAGGGTCTTATACATGCTGGGTTAATACTCTGTCACCGAGTCATATCGCCAAACAAAACATATCATCCAATTGCTTTCCCCTTTCCTTGGTTAATTACACAGTCTCAAGGACTAGGGTTATTAGTTCCTTCTGAGTCTCAGATATAGACACAAACTCAACCTGTAATACTCAGGGATGAGCCTTGAACACTAATTTAACTTATTATTCTTCTGCTGAGGACAACCAGGTCTTTATGTTTAGTTCTTAACTTTGCTCCAGAAATCCCTTTTTTAAAAAACTTATTTAGCTCTATTTATGTGCATTGGTATGAAGGTGTCAGATCTCTGGAACAGAAGTTACAGACAGTTGTGAGCTGCCATGTGGGTGCTGGGAATTGAACCCTGGTCCTCTAGAAGAGCAGCTAGTGCTCTTAACTGCTGAGCTATCTCTCCAGCCCCTAGCTATCATTTCTTTCTTTTTAAAAATGGTTTTCTCTCTGTGGCCCTGGCGCTCCTGGAACTTGCTTTGTAGACCAAGCTGGCCTTGAACTCAGACTTGCCTGCCTCTGCCTCCCAAGTTCTAGGATTAATGGTGTGCACCATCACTGCCTAGCTGTCTTTAGTACTTCATCCTTGCTGCATAGTAACCATGCCCTCTGTTGAGCCACACATGCAATCCATCCCTAGCCTCCTTCTTAACTTCTACTGCCACTTCCATCCATATGAGGCCTACCTTCTGCTTCTCTCATCTATTCTCTTAAATATACCTAGTTGATTTTTTAAAAAAGATTTACTTATTATGTATACAGTGTTCTGCCTGTATGTCTGCTTATAGGCCAGAAGAGGGCAACAGATCTCACTACAGATGGTTGTGAGTCACCACATGGTGGCTGGAACTGAACTCTGTCCTCTAGAAGAACAGTCAGTGATCTTAACCTCTGAGCCACCTCTCCAGTCCCCTTAGTTGATCTTTGAAATTCTATTTTTATTGACCTAAGACATAGTCACAAAAAACAAAACAAAACAAAACAAAACCTAACTACTTCCTATTACATCATGATTTTGATTCTAACTTTTCTTTCTTTTTGGGTTGAGCCCTGGCTGTCCTGGAACTTTCTTTGTAAAGTAGGCTGGCTTCAAACTAACAAAGATCTGCTTGTCTCTGTCTCCTGAACACTAGGATTAAAGATGTGCACCACCACCGGCCTGCCTAACATTTCATTTTAAGTTAAAAAGCTCTGTAATTTGTTTCTTCTACTCTCTTTGAATACATTTCATTTGCTAAAGTCATAACCAGAACATTCACACAGCTATGAAATTAATCTTATGTGTGTGTTTTGCTTGCCTGCATGTCTGTATATGTGTGTGCCTGATACCCTTGGAGGTTAGAAGAGGGCATCAGATCCCCTGGAACTGGAGTGACAGGTGTTGTGAGCCAGCATGAAGGTGCTGGGAATCAAGCAAGTGCTCTTACTGCTGAGAACCTTGCCCGCCCTGGTCCACATAAGGTCTTGCTGCACAGTCCAAGCTGGCCCAGAAATCAAGCAATCCTATCACATTCTTCTAAGTTTTCTGCCTAAGAAAATTACTAGAAACTACCTAATCATTCTTAATTATTTTTTGAGACAGGATTTTTGTTATTATAGTAGATGGGTCTGAAACTATCTTCATGCTTCAGCTTACCAAAGACAATAGCATATGCATCAATTTGGAATTATAGCATGTACCACCATACTCTGAATAATCCTTAGGCTGCCAATGGTTCTTATCAACAGAAAAACAAGAACATACTCCTCCATCAACCCGACTACTTACCCTGTGGGCAGACACTCCTCTAGTCTTTTGTACTGGTAGCCAGAGTTAGGGTTGATTTGGCCCCCTGGGGTACATGCTGTGGCCTGGATAGTTAACTGATGGCAGGCACACTTGGACCTGTAGAGAAAAGCATGACAACTAGAGTTGGGACTATGAGCTACTTAAAGAATGGGAGCTGGACAGTGATGCACATCTGTAATCCAACATTTGAGACATGGAGCAGGAGAATCAAGAGTTGTTATCTGCAGCTACATGAGTCCTGGGACAACCTGAGCTACACGAGACTGTCTTAAAGCAAAACTGATTACAGAGCCCATAACTTACAACTTCCTAGCTGCAGCCCCCTTGTTGCAGGCCAGGCTCTGCCATGCCCAGGTGCTCCATGTGTGACACGGAGGTGTACTTGCTGAGTGACCTAGCTGGCAAGGGCTGCCTTAAACGTGAGACACATATCCATGGGCCATACTGAGCATGAAGCTAAGAGAAGCTAAAAGCCACACTTTTAGGCAGACCTTGGTTATGGAAATTTTTTGGCCAGGGACATTCAAGGCCTTACCCTCAGTCACTAAGGACTCCCAGGCCCTGCATCCCCACAATCAGCCTGAACCTTTGGGCAAAAAACAAACACCAAAGGATGGGGATAAGTAAGGTAGTGAAATTTCATTTTTTTGTTTGGGAAGAAGGGAAGATGCAGTAAGAGTAGAGGAGGTACAGACAGAGAAAGGAGCGTTTAGGAAAAGGGGAGACAAGAGCAGAACAACCGGGGATAGGACACAGGAAGCAGCACATATGCCCAGGGTTACAAGAGACCGCACTGGCCCCATTGCCTCAGGACTTTCTTGTCTCTTACTTTTAATAAGACTTCACTATGTAGCCCAACCTTCAGAGTTGCTATAAAGCCCAGGCTGGCCCAGAACTCAAGATGCTCCTGTCTCAGCTTCTCAAATGCCAAAATTACAGGTATATGCCATTACACCAGCTCTGTACCATAACTTTCACAGGGCCTTAGCAGAAGAGGAGGGAAAGGGGGATGGGGAAAGCAATGCAAATGAAAAAAAAAGAGAGAGAAAAGCAATTGTAACAAAGCTGGAGGCAGAGACAGCAAACCCTGACGCCCCAACTCACTTATCCCGACACCCATCCTTGCAGTCACAGCCAACCAGAAATTCAGGGCCTGTGTTAATAAAAACACCCTTGCCAGGGATGCGCTCCTTGCTGTAGGCCACCTGGGGTGGGGGAGTTGTGTCAATCTCATTAACACAGGATAGGGGAACATCTTCCTTGCCATAGGTGATGTCCAAAATATAGTAAAAAGGCTTAAAGGGCTGAAACTTTCTGTCGACAAGAACATATGGATCCAAACAGAACATTTCCAGGAACAGGAAGTCACAGCCAGTCTCAAAAAGGTAGCGTTCTATTTCCTGCATTGTCCGAAGGCATAGACCACAGGGTGTCTTATAGATAACATGAAAGCCCATCTTGCGGTTAACTCTACGCCGGGCTGTCATTCTCCGGAAGTCATACAGTAGTGGTACCAACAGGGGGTTCTTGCCCCGGTACTGTTCATTCCTCATGGGTCTGATCCGGGACAGACAAGTGTAACTGCAGACATGAGGTAAGTAGAAAAGTTTCTCCATGGGGGCTCGGTAGGAAGGCTCAGCCGGTGCCCGCTCTAGCATGCCATGGAATGCTGGAGGAGCTGCAGGTGTTGGGGTAGATGTTACCGAGGTCAAAGGCAATCTGCAAATCAATTTTGAAATATCAGATCAGAAGGTAACAGGACTCTTTGCTGTATAATTATCCTTCCTCCAAAGACTAAGTCATTTCTCTCATCTTTCATAGGATTTTTTTTTTTTTTTTTTTAGATGTGTATTATCATGTGGCTAGGCTATGCTGTATCTCCCAATCCTCTGTTGTACCCTCCTAAGAACTGGGATTACAGGTATGTACCAATGTACCCAGCCAGCTGTGCTCTGGATGATAAAGATTAATCTTAGACCCATTCTCTTAACAAACAAAACTGGACAATGAAACTATCTGCCTACTCTTCACACTCTCGATCACCTCTCTAGTCCAACAGGGCATTTCCTGTTGCACGTGTCTGTGTTACCAAGTAGAGTCAAGTCCTTCACCAAAGCTTCTGTGTTTTATGTGCTCTAATCATTCTTGCTATCTCCTAGGAGTCAAGGGAAGAGATGATGGTATCTCCTTCCTGTTGAAAAAGATGATATAATGGTTCCATGTTCAAGAAGTTTTGGCAAATGACTTTTGGTGACAGTATTTCTTAGTCATGGGATTTCTAATTTAACTATTCTTCTTTCGTTTTTTTTTTTCCCCGAGACAGGGTTTCTATGTTCAACAGCTCTGTCTTGGAATTCAATTTGTAGACCAGAATGACTTTAAACTCACAGAGATCCACCTGCCTCTGCCTTCTGAATGCTGGGACTAAAGGTGCACCACCACTGCCCAGCTTAATTTAACTATTCTTATTATCAGCTACTCAGAAACTGCCTTTTCAAGCCTAAGTTTCTCACTAACATAACTTTAAAGTAGAGGCCCTTGGAGACCCTGTACAGTACTCCATGTTGTTAAGCTGCCCACATTGTCTGGGTTTTTCTTACTTGTATGTCTGGTTGATCCCAAGTTTCCCAGCAGGCACATTTTCACCGACTGTGGGCGAAGCGGGGGAGGAATGTCCAGAACCCACAGATCCTGGCCGAAATGATGTGCTCTTTTTGGCCACTTGCTTCCGTGACTGAGCAAGTTGGCTTTCTAAACTTCTAGGGAGGTTGAAAAGAGAACATAAATTAAGGATTCAGAAGTTATGTATGGAAAAACATTGAAAGTAAAAAGAATGTCGAGCACTCACTCAGTGTCACCTGCTTGTGGGGAAAGAGCTTGTGCAGCAGGTGGGGCAGGTGGAGCGATAGGCTGTGGGGGCTCCATGGGCTTGAACTGAGTTCCAGTGCAGATTAGGTCCTGTGTGTACTGAACAACAGGACCTTTGCTCCTCACAGCACCTATAGGAAAAACAAACAAAAATTGACAGCTGAGAAGATGACAGCTGTGTTAGACATTCTTATTCACACACTCTATCAATTAATACAATATAAAAATGCAACAAAGGAATGCAGAAGTGGCTCAGGGACACAAGCATGAGGGCCTGAATTCAAATCCACAGAATCTATGTAAAGCTAGTTATGGCAGCATGTGTCTATAACCCCAGTACTCCTGCAGGGAAATGGGAGGTGGAGAACACAGAATTCTAACCCAGAAGCCTACAGGGCAGCTATCCTGGCAGATGCAGCAATGAACAGAACTTTAGCTTAAACAAAGAGGAAGATGAGGGTTTGTTTGTTTAGTTTTCTTTTTTGGAGATAGGGTTTCTCCAAAAGACAGTTCATGGCTCTCCTGGAACTCACTATATAGACCAGGCTTCTTTGAACTTGAACTCACAGATCTTGGCTGCTTCTGCCTCCTGTGCTGGGATTAAAGACGTACATCACTACTGCCCAGCAGGAAGATGAGTTCTAAACCCAACTCTGCTTTGACCACATATGCACCGTAGCATGTATGCACATACCTGTATTCATATATAAAGATGGCAATTTTCTGAAAAAATTTTTTTTTAAATATTTATTTATTTATTGTGTATACAGTTTATAGAAGAGGGTACCAGATCTCATTATAGATGGTTGTGAGCCACCATGTGGTTTTGCTGGGAATTGAACTCAGGACCTTTGGAAGAACAGTCAGTGCTCTTAACCTCTGAGACATCTCTCCAGCCCCTTTTTTAATATTTATTTTTTTTATTTTATGTGAATTGGTGTTTTGCCTGCGTAAGGGTGTCAGATCTTAGAATTACAGACAGTTGTTAGCTGCCATGTGGATGCTGGGAATTGAACTCAGGTTCTCTGGAAGAACAGTCAGTGCTCTTAACCGCTGAGCCATCTCTCCAGCCCAAGCTTTCAAAATTAATAAGTTTACAGGTCTTTTGGGGAGCTGACTGGCAGGACAGAAAAAGACTCATTACACATCTCTGCCTGTTTGCCCTGTCTCCTCCCTTCCCTAGGTATCATTGAGAACATACCCATATTAGGACGGGTTCTAAATTGTCCCCCTTGCTTCTTCTCCATTGTAGACGCTGATGATGTCTTCATACTGAACATGGGCTCCAGGCGTGTAGAGCCTCGATAGATCCACTCACATCTTTTGTCGTCCTGGGAGGTAGAATGAAGGGAAGGCAAAGAAATGGGTTCAGGGTTAGAATCAATCCAGTCTCATCTCTGACCATCAGGCTTGGCAGCAAGTACTTTTACCACCGGCACCTGTGACATAATCTTGTCCTACACCCTTCTTTGAAAGAACATTACCGGGGCTGAAGAGATGGCTCAGTGGTTGAGAGCACCGTCTGCTCTTCCAGAGGACCTGGGTTCGATTCCCAGCACCCACATGATAGCTAACAACTGTCTGTAGTTCCAGTTCTAGGCAAACAAATAAAGTTAAAAAAAAAAAAAGAAAAAAAAAAGAACATTACCAGAAAGAGGATCCTGACTAGGCTGCCATCCACCTCTTCAACTCGAGACTTCCACCATGTGCCTTCCCACTCCGTCTTAATAAGCTGACCACTCTTGAGAAGTACCATGGGGCGGTTTGGATAGGCAGTGATATATTCCTCTATGAAGTCTCGGCAAGAGCTGTCTTCTATGTCCTCCCAAGTCTTTTTTACTATCCAAAGGAAAAAGGCAGAGCTGAGGGCAGGAAGGACATGTCTTGAAAGGGAAGAATGATTGGCAAAAAACTACTGGGCACTTTTAAAGTTGAAAGAGAAAAAAATGAAATCATAACCTAAAGGGAAACAAAACCAAGACCATCTTAAGTATGGAGCCTAATGTGCAAATGCATATACAAATTAAATAAATACTAAAATAAGCCATACACAAACCTAAGCAATTTGCATAAAACAAATGGACATTTCACTTTATGGAGATTTCTACTAACTGGTTGATGTAAACTATTATGAAATAAACAATTAGTCCCCTCTTATTTTTTGAGGCAAGGTCTTTGCTTTTTCTTATAAATGTTGGTGATAAAGCCTAGAGCTTTCCACATGCAGAGTAAGAGCTCTCCACCAATAAGCTACACCACATCCTATCATTTCTTTTTTATCCCCCTAAAATCTTACTTTTTATTTATACATTATGTATACAGTATACAGAAGAGGGTATCAGATCTCATTATAGATGGTTGTGAGCCACCATGTGGTTGCTGGGAATTGAACTCAGGACCTCTGAAAGAACAATCAGTGCTCTTAACGTCTGAGCCATATCTCCAGCCCCCAATATTTTTATTTTAAGTTATGAGTGTTTTGCCTGCATGTATCTCTGTGTATCACATATCTGAAGTCCCCAAAAAGGCCGGGAGAGGGCACTGAGTCCCCTGGAACTGGAATTAGACAGCTGTGAGCTACATAATAAGTGTGCAGGGGAACTGAACTTAGGTTCTCTGCTAGAGCATTAAGTATACTCTTAACTGCTGAGCCATTCTCCAGGTTGACTCATACCACACACCTGCAAATCTAACTCTGCTGGGGGAAGATCCAGAGAGTATGATTGCCCACCTACGCACCAGTCAGTCGGCAAGGCTAATCTAGCCAATTGGTCAGTTCAGTGAGACACCCTGTCTCAAGAAGTAAGGTGAAAAAAAATATAATAAGACACCAGAATTAACTTCTGGCTTACATACACACACAAATACAAAAATATAGTCATGAATGGTGGCATGAACCTGCATGTAGGGTGGTAGTCCCAGCATGTAGGAAATGAAGGCAGGAGGATTGGTATTCAAGAACAAACTGTGCAGTAGTGGTGCACACCTTTAATCTCAGCACTCAGGAGGCAGAGGCAGGGAAATCTCTGGAAGTTTGAGGCCAGCCTGATCTACAGAGTGAGTTCCAGGACAGCCAGAGCCTCGTGAACAGTCTTGGCTATACAGGGAATTCTAAGTCAGCTTGGACTTAAGAAGACATAGCAGAGCAGATAAAGCACTTGCCAGGCAAGCATGATGATCAGAGTTGAGATTCTCAGAATCCATGGAAAAGCTGAGCTGGTGTGCTGACTGCCTATAACCTTAATAGTCAGGAGGCAGAAACAGGGTATCCTCAAGGCAACCTGGCTAGCTGAAGTTGGCAAACTCCAGGTTTAACCAATAATCATGCCTCTAAAACTAAGAATAAAAGGAGATAGCAATAGTGGAAGACATCCAACATCAACTTTAGCAAAAATGCCCAAACACATGTGAATATGTAAATTGAAATTTAAAAATTCAAGAACAAAAAGACTCTGGAATATGTTTATTTCCATGTTAATAATGATTAGCAGAAATGGATTCCTCTGCAATTAAAAACAATTATGGATCTGGGGAAATAGCTTAGTGGGTAAAAAAAACCCTTTTATGCAAGTGTGTGAACTTGAGTGTGAACCCTTAACATCCATGTCAAAAAGCCATGAATGTCTATAACTCCAGCATTAAGGAATAGATACAGGTTTATCCTGGCAGCTCTCTAGCCAGTGAATCTAGTCAAAATGGTGAGTCTGTTTCAGTGAGAGAGATTTATTTCAAGGCAATAAGGAACAGAGCAATAGAAGATATATAGAACATCTTTACACCTGGCCTCAATGGACAAGTGCACAGGCACAACACACACAGATTAGAAATAAATAACTGTGGGAGGTAGAGGCAGGTGGATTGCTGTAGGTTCAAGGCTAGTCTGGTCTAACATAGACATTCTAGGACAGCCAGGACTACACAGAGAAACCCTATCTCAAAAAACAGGTGAAATAAAAACAGTTATGAAGGCTGGAAAGATAGCACAGCTTGTAATGTGCCCACTTTACAACCAAGAAGATCTGAGTTGAACCACTAGAATATACATAAAAAAGTTAGCCATGGGCATGTGCACTTGAAATGCCAGTGCCAATTCAATTCCTAGCACTTAACTAGCTCAGAACCAGCTCTAATACAAATAAAATAAAACATTAACAAGAAAACAAAAGAAGGTAAACAGCACCTGAGAAGTAACAGCCAAAGTTGACCTCTGGCCTGTGCACATGCACAGTAACAATAGGAAGCACCATATAGACAACACTAACAGAAATATGTCAGAAGAGCAGCCTTCTTTAAACCTAAGGGCCTTAGAGATGAAATCAAAGCACATCTATCAGATACTAGGATCAGTCAGAATCTTCTAGTGCCCACTCTGCCTACAAAGACGTATCTGTAAGTTAGCCAACAATACTATATCTGCAAACAAACTGTAACACAAAAACATAATTCAGGCTTTTCAACTTGCTATCTTAAGAAGAAAGACAAACTACAGTAGGGAATTAGAACTGAGAAAGAGTACAGGAACACTTACGTGGTCGGCAAATGGGATACAGTTCTGACTGAGTGACATAAGAGGCATAACCATCATCAAAGAAAATAAGAAATCTAAAGGGGAAAAGGAAACAGAAAAAGATGTGAGGCTTACAGAAGAGTGTTTTGTCACATAGAATATCTTATCATACTTTCTCTTAGCTGAATCACAGATCACTCTAGTCTTATTTCATCCACACTTTCCGTACACCAACCAAAATCCCCCCTCTTTTCAGAAATATAGTCTTTCTTCTGAGTATGGTGGCACATACCTTTAATCTCAGCACTCAGGAGGTAGAGGCCAGAGGATTCCTCTAAGTTCCAGGCCAGCCAGGATTGCATAAATACATTTTCCCAATCCCAGCACTCATAAAAGCACCCTTCTTATGAGTGCTGGGAGTAGAAGGCTTGTGAATTTGAAAACAATCTAGGATATATAAGAAGTGTAATGACAATCTGAGCTATGTATAGACATGTTGTTTTAAAAAAAGAAGGGAAGGAAGATAAAAAGAAAGGAAGGAAGAGAAAACAAAGAGATAACATGGAAAAAGAGAAAGGGTTTCTGATCACAAGGGACTGAGAACATAGAAGCTGACAGTGAAATCTTGGTCATGGTATAAATAGTGGGCACTGTGCTCCCAGCTCCCCTACAACCTATGATTCTGTCCAGGTACCTGAGCTTGTTCTTGACGTTGGGGGTCTCAGCTACAATGCCAGCATAAAGCCAGA
>PVIH01014049.1:50000-55656 GCA_004025045.1 Sigmodon hispidus | reverse complement strand
ACAGATTTTAAAGTCAAGACATCTTTAAAATATAAGTATTGGTTTAACTTAGCAGCCTTAGCAAAAAATTGTCTCTCTGCAATTAGCTCATTAAAAGTTAAAAAATTAAAAGAACACACAACAAACATAATCCAGACTCTTTGTTTATCTGCCATCTTTATGTGGCCTTTATCTTTATTCCTACTTCTCCTTTTTCAAGTGCTTTCTTTACTCTTTTTTTTTTCCTTTTCTCTCTCTCTCTGAAGCTTATGCGTATTTTACATACATTGTACCCCGTTTAGAGGTTTTGAGAGTCTAAATCTGTCTTATTGAGAATTCTTAATCATTTTCTAACTCAAAGAGCTTTTTAAAAGGTCGGTGTCACTTTAATTGCTGACTCCGCCCCTCTGTTTCACTATGTTGGAGAAACCCGCTGCTGCTTTGCCGCTGTCGGCAAAGAGCAGGAATTCAGGAAAAGCTGCTACAAGAAAAACCTTTTTAAACTGTTTCCTTTCTGTTAGTATAAACAGAAACCTTCAATCAATCACACTTGTGCCAATCCTGTTGTAAAACATATGAGTTTAAGCTGTGTGCCGCAGACGCGCCATTTTTAAATTCCTGCCTGAACACCACGCTGTCTCTGTACTATAAATCAATTCAAATACGCAATTCAAAAAACCGTTTTAAACTTTCTCAGGCTTTATGCGGGTGTTCGTGCCCCACGTTGGGCGCCATCTGTTGTAGTATGTTTTTCCCGGCCTGTTTGGGGCTGGAGGATTATGACCTGGCACACGTGTGGTGCCGGCGGTGTGGAGCCTGGTCTGTGCGCCCACAGCTTTTGCCCCCCAAAAGAAATGAATCACACGCTTATATACTTTAACACTGTTTGGCCCATAAGCACATTACTAGCTAGCTCTTTCTTCTTAAATCAACCCATTTCCATGAATCTACCCACCACGTGGCTTGCAGCCCGTGGCTCACCTGAATTCCTACATGCTTCTTCTTCGGGGGACAGATGGCGACTAGTAAACTCCACCTCTCCTTCCTACCTGGCTGCCTCTGAACATTCCACCACATTAAGGTGACCCACCACATAGTAAGTTCCAGGCCAGCCTGGTCTCAGGAAAAACAAACAATAAAATGGAGTAATCATGATAAAGTTCATCACCACCAACCCTGGAAACAGGTTACTAACTGAAAGGGGTACATGTGTGGGTGAGTAATGGCCACATTTTCCATGCAGGTTAGTTTGAACAAAAATGATAAAAAGTGCTTTTGCCCCACCCCACCTCCCATTTGGGGAGAAAAAGCTTAGCTTGGTATTGCCAACCTATCTGTTCATTTTCTATCAGTCTATTTCCTTGTCCCTGTCTTACAAGGCTAGATGGTAACTCAATTTAGACATCATAGCTCAGTTCTGTAATCCCTGCTATTCCAGGGGCTGAGGCAGGGTATTATAGGTTTAAGGCTAGATTTATCATCGAAAGAACTTAGTGGTAGGGCTGGGGATATACTTCAGTGGTATAGTTCAGGTGGATTCTATTCCCAGGACCACAAAAGTCAAAGGATTGGGGAGAAAGAATTATTCAGCGCTTTCTTCCTAGGAAAACTCCTGCTATAGATCTTTGAACAATTATTCCATGGTATGGAATGTGCTGCTTGATTTTACTGTGTGTGTGTGTGTGTGTGTGTGTGTGTGTGTGTGTGTGTGTGTGTGTGTGTGTGTAGGGATGGAACTCAGGGCCTTACACACGCTGAGAAAGTGCTCTCCAACAAAGCCACAAGCCCAGCTCTAGCACTGCTAATTAAGCTCTTCCAACTCAATTGTTACTTTTCTCTTTTATATATATATATAATTTTATTTGTTTGTTTGTTTATAATTCTGACCACCCTTAATTGTCCTTTCTCTCCTTCCTTTTGTTCCTGTCAGTATTAGGAATACAACCAATGGCCCCAAGCACACCAGGCAAGTCCCCAACCACTATTGCATCCTTGGTTTGCATTAGTTAGCCTCTCTGAACCTCAGTTTACTCACATATGAAGTAGAGGTAAGGCATTATACCATGAGGTACAGTATACACAATGTATTTTCTTCACATAGAGATGATACAACTATAATGTCAACAACATTTCTCTAGACACATAACATTCTCTCTCTCATGTTCACAATAAGCATGTGTATATTTTCCATTTATCTAAATTTACAGAAGGTAGACATTTAATAAGTATGGTAGTTTAAATGTAACTGGCCCCCATAAGCTCATACTGAGTGGCACTCTTAGGAGTTGTGGCTTTGTTGGAGTGGCTATGACCTTGTTAGAGGAAGTATGTCACTGTGGGGGCAGGTTTTGAGCTTCTTTATGTTCAGGATACTGCCCAGTGTATTGGTTGATTCGTTGATTTTCTATTGTCTTCAAAATGTAGGACTATCCACTTCTCCAGCCGCATGTCTGCCTGCGCATCACCATGTCCCACCATGATGATAATGGACTGAACCTCCGAATTGTAAGTGAGCCACCCAATTAAATATTTTCTCTTACAAGAGTTGCTGTGGCATGATGTCCCATCACAGCAACAGAAATTCTAACTAAAGCAATAAGAAATCTTATATTTGAATTGGGTAGAAATTTATAGGTAATTAACTTCAACCATCTCCCCACTTCAGACATCTCTCCTGGCCATCAATCCATCCATCCCCTTGGCCATCCCACTGTTTGCTTTGTTGCTGATGTTCACAGAAGCTGTGGAGACAGCAGTAGTTTTGAGGCCATCCAGGCAGGCTTCTAAGGGTAAGCATAGCTAAGTGATCCAGGCTTCTAAGGGTAAGCATAGCTAAGTGATCCAGGCTTCTAAGGGTAAGCATAGCTAAGTGATCCAGGCTGGCTTCTAAGGGTAAACATAGCTAAGTGATCCAGGCTTCTAAGGGTAGGCATAGCTAAGTGATCCAGGCTTCTAAGGGTAAGCATAGCTAAGTGATCCAGGCTTCTAAGGGTAAGCATATCTAAGTGATCCAGGCTGGCTTCTAAGGGTAAACATAGCTAAGTGATCCAGGCTTCTAAGGGTAAGCATAGCTAAGTGATCCAGGCTTCTAAGGGTAGGCATAGCTAAGTGCTGAAGTGTGTGTAGAAGTTTCTTCTCCAGCAGATATTTTCAACCATTTCCCTTGAGGAAGACTCTTTTATAGCTTGGGAGAATTCTTGGAAAATTGAACCTAAATATTTCACCCCATAATACTCAGTTGCTCTAATTCTGTGCTTGGAAATGAGTCCTTTCTTCTTAGAGAGTCTTATCATATCCTTACAGACAGGCTCTGTGTCCTTTTAAACTACTTTTTATTTATAACCATCTTCAGTCACTTTCAAGATTAATATTTATTTTCTTCATCTTTCTTATCCCTTACCTGGTAAAGATAAAAGTAAATGTTTACTTCTCCTTTTACTATTGATTCAGGTGATTTTCAGTTATTAGGATTCTTTAAAACAAATCTTTGAGATACTGATTTTAGCCCATTTTACTGATGAAATTATGAAAACTAAAAATCTTACCTTCTCAAAGTAAAACTAATAGTAGATGTTTGCCTAGAGCTGTCTCTGGTTCAGCTCTTTCCCCTCCCCTTGCCTGAATTCTAAATTGTGAAAGAAAAAAAAAACAAACAAAAAACAAAAAAAACCCAAAAAACAAACAAGCAAAAAACCCACAACAAAAAACTATTTCTAAGTGATTTTGATGTCAATGACTAAATTACTCTTTCTTTACATTTGTGAATCTCTAATATTTAGTGACCTTCAGATGATATCAAAATGTTATAGTTGTTAGTTTTGCTCCCACCGAAGCCATGTTGGTTCAACCACGTCGAGTACCAGGAATAGTATCAATACTTACAATAGTATCCATTCCTATTCTTTTATTCTGTGTATAACCTAATTCAGAGCATATTGATTTATTTACTATTTCACTTGAAGAAAAGCAATAAGGTTATAACTGGCCTCAGAAGATGAAGCTCTACCATGAAGGAAAAGTGAGAGGGCGAGCCTCATGGAGGATGACCGTCTGACAGCACATAACATTTCTATTTGTGCCTCCTGCCTCTCCTCTCATCCTACAAAAGTCCTTTGGACCCTTGAGATCCTTAATGTAGGCTCCGGAGCACTAACACCTTCCCCTGTCAGAAATAATACTGTTTTCTTTCCCACCGATGATTGGCATTTGGATAGGGAACAGATGGACCTGGGTGGAATAATGGTACTGCTGGAGGTATCCAGGCTTTCGGAAGCTGGAGCCCTAGATTTTTATTAGTGACACTATCCTGGACTGGGGATGTAGCTCAGCTGAAATACTGGTTGCATAGCATGCCTGAAGCCCTGGGTTCCACCCACAGTGCCTCATAAACCAAGTGTAGTGGCACATACCTATAATCCCAGCACTGGAGAGGTAGAAGAAAGACAAGTGAAAATTCAAAATTATCCACGATTACATCGTAAGTTTGAGGCCAGCCTGAGCTGCGTGAAATCCTATTTCCAAACAAAGAAGCAAAACGCAGTCTGCTTTCAAAGTGCCTGCCTATTCTGTTAAAATAGTTAGAGGCAAATACTTGGGGACCCTTCACTGTCCTTAAGCTGTGTATTACATTGAAGAATGAAGCCAGTGGGATGAATTAGGAGAATGAGAGAATTAGAGCCCTCGTAAGTCTGTCTGACTTGATGACCAATAGAAAAAAAATATTAGATACTGATAAAGATAACCACAATCAACTGTGAGCTGAACCTTCAACCACATCCATGTAATTCAAGCTCTCTGATGGTGTCCAGGCCTTATATCTTTATGTGTGTGGTGGTTTGAATAATAAGGGCCCCCACAGGCTTATGTGTTTGAAAGTTTAATCACCAGGAGTAAAAGTATCTGAAAGTATTTGAAAGATTAGGAGGTGTGGTCCTTTGGAAGATGTGTCAGTGAGGGAGGTTTTGAGGATACAAAAGCTCATTACAGGCAAGTCTCTCTCTCTCCTCCCCTCTGCTCTCTGTTTTTTCTTTCTCCCCCCCCTCCTTTTCTTTGTCTGATGCTCACTTACTTCTCTAGGACCATGTCTGCCATCATGGTGCTATGCTTCCCACCATGTTGGATAATGGACTAAGCCTCTAAAACTGTAATCAACACTCAAATTGAACACTTCCTTTTATAAGAGTTGTCTTGGTTGTGGTTTCTTTTCACAACAATAGGACAATTGAGCAATACGTTTGTTCACCTTTTCCTTCCCTTTCTTTCCATACAATTAAAATGTCCATTTGCATATTTTAACAAAAATCATACCATAGGCAGTTAATAGTTTTCTTCAGCAGAGAGTATCAGCAATGTCAGGAGATACTTTTGGTTGTCCCGATCCAGGGGAATGTGTTGCAGACACTGAGTAAGTAGGATTCAGGGACACAGCTAAACACCCTAAGGTTCATAGCACGGACCTACCACACAGACGCATCTCAGCAGCACTGTCTGAGGAAGCCTGGGTTAGACTCCACTGACTT
This sequence comes from Sigmodon hispidus, assembly GCA_004025045.1. Classification (NCBI taxonomy): domain Eukaryota; kingdom Metazoa; phylum Chordata; class Mammalia; order Rodentia; family Cricetidae; genus Sigmodon; species Sigmodon hispidus. The sequence goes on along the minus strand of PVIH01014049.1, from coordinate 50,158 downwards.
ACAAGCATCTCTTCTTCCCTTCTCTGTTTGTCTTTCCCTTTGGTTCTTTTCCCTTCCTCACTGGCCAGTCCTTCCCCACCCCTAACTTCTTTAGTTGTTTTTTTTTTTTTAATAACAAATGAAGGAGACACCTTTTCTTTAGTGAGTCAGGATTACCC
>PVIH01014049.1:0-45000 GCA_004025045.1 Sigmodon hispidus | reverse complement strand
AGTTTGCTCCAAGCTGCTTCCAAAAAGACATTGAGAAGTGCTTCCTGTTTCCTTTTAAGATGCTCCAATACCCAATTAGAATGATTTCACCTGTACAGTGTTTTGAATTTTTGTTGTTAAGCTGCTTTTGAATCTTAATCTATTTTACATTCTAGTAAACCCCACTTTCACTTCCATCAGGGAGTCATATCATGGCTCAGCCATTTGTCTAGCTGTAAGTTCTGGGATAAGCACCTTAGCAAATCTTCCTTCTTTTGTAAGAGGAACAACATTAGCCTTCAAGCAAATATTTTATTCCTTTTTTTGCAGCATGCATTGTTGACTGATAAATTTGTATCAAATCAACAAGTGATATTTATTGACTTGAATGTTTAATTGAAATATTTCTTCTTCCTCTTCATTATTCACCAACCAATACTATTTCAAGTACCAAACAGACATAATTCATAGAATATTCTAGAAAGTTAAGAGCTTCCCTGCACAGTCTAGTCTTAGACTAGGAGAGTCTCTAGCTGACTATGCAAGGCATATAGCATGATAAAGAAATAAGATTTAGGGGTATGGGCTGCCTATTAATGCATCAGAGCCTAACCTACCCTGACTAATAGAGATATCCATATGCAAAATACTTGCTAATACTTTGCAGATGGAAAATGCATAGCAAATAGTGAGGTAGAGATGATATAAGTCTTACTTTTGCATGCCTAAATTTAATCTCAGTGTTGTATTTTGATGTGATTTGAAAGATCCCACAAGCAAAATGCTTCAAGTTACATATGTGGTATTTGCTTCCTCTAAACTTATTTGTTTCATCTCAAATTAAGCCCACCACCATGTCATAAACTTATTTACTCATATGATTAGTGGTAGAAGTGCTTCAGTAAGTGTCTTTGTCTTAGGGGAATGCTAAGACTCTCTGCTGCCATGTGGGAGACAATGTACTTCCTTTCCCTTAGGAGCAGAAGGAATGTGAGATGTAGTATACCCACAAACCTCTGTCTCCAGGATGCAGCAGCCCCTTGGTATTGTGGTTAGGTCAACTTATTGTTGAATCACAGAGAGCCGCTTTCCACATTGATTTCACCATTTTTTGATTCTGTGAACCTAGGGAAACTGATTATCTTCTTCACATTGGTTTCTCATTCATAGAACTAGAAAAAAAACATTTTTTAAGGTGCTGACTCTGTAGTAAGCATCTAATAATGGCAGCTCTTACCTTTAGAGCAAGGGCTCAGACCACTGTTTCTGCCTAATACTGTACAGAACCCACTGAACAGTGGTGTTCCTTGTACAATATAAAGGGAAAAAAAGAAAAGACAGAAGACAGAGAGCTTCCGTTTGGGCTTAGAGGGAAAAAAGACTTTTCTGAGCCTATTAGCTTCTTCTAAAAAATGGCTGTAGAGACAAAGCACATACAAGTGGGCCTTTGGGAAACCATAGAAATGGCATCTATGATGAAGGGTCCAGAAGAACAATTTCATTTAATATATAACCACATTGTATTAAAATATCACAGTATATAGGTCTAGGGAAATGACTCGGTTGGCAAAGTACTTGCTTCACAAGTATGAAGACCTGAGCTTGATCCCCAGAGCTCATGCAAAAAGCTGAGTAAGGTGGTGTACCCCCATAATTGAAACAATAGTGGGATGAACAGATCCTTGGGGCTTGCTGGTCAGCACCCCCAGCTGACTTGTTGAGCTTCCAAGCCACCTAAGACCTAAAGAAGGATTCCAAATGTTGTGTTCTGTTCTCTAAATGTACGTTCTTATGAGTAGACTTGCCCATTCACAAACACAAACTATAATAACACAGAACATACCAATATAGGTGTTATTACATTTAAATATACAAATAACTATAACTTTCTTATTTCTCTGGAGTCTTTGGGATGCATAAGAGTTCTTTTTTGAAGAAACAAGCACGTAAACAAAGACAATTGTCAAATTAGGATTTTTAGGGTATTGTAAAAATCCAGAATGACCAAGTTCAGGACTGGGAATTCTACATCAGAGTGAATGAGAGTTGTCCTGGAATGGGAATCTACTTGGGTATAGATTCGTTCATTTTCAAGTGCAAGACTGGTGTTTCCTTACATGTGAAGTTAGAAGAGCAGAGACTCAGTTCAAAGATAGTAAATCATAGCCTCATATGGCTGCATCACAGGCTGGCAAACTCATGCCTAAGCTTGGAAATAGATATTGAGACAGCCATATCCACTTATTTGCATGACACTCTGGCTGCTTTTGTATTACAATATCAAAGGTGAGCAGCTATAACAAACAGCATGACCTGTAAGAACTGAGCACATTTGTAACCTGGGATTTGTAGAAGGCCATGCTCATAGCATGACATCACTAGCAAGGGACTTCTGATGGACTAGAGAGTAGTGATGGCCAACACCCAGTTTTTATTAATTCATGTTTCTCAATTGTCTCCATCTGGCTTTCTCCCCTTTAGAACTTACTGTATCCAAGTACCAGACTTTGGCTAGTGCTCTCTTGGGAGTTCAGGGTGTTCTGAGGTTGTAAAGAAGAGATAGTTTGAGAATCATAGAGCCAATGATGGCAGTGTGGCCAGAGGTGACCACAGGAGTCACTTCTGGGATAACAGGAGAGAGGGAGCTGGCTGCAAAAAGTCATTAAATGGAGGAACACTTAGATCTGTATAACAGGTGTGAATGGGGATGACTGGGGAAGTATTTCACTTTAGGATACTCCAAACAAGTCTGGGAGATGTAAAACAAGCTAACTGTGTATCCGAGGATGGTGTGGGCCTGTGTATCCAAGGATGGTGTGGGCCTGTGTATCCAAGGATGGGGTGGGCCTGTGTATCCAAGGATGGGGTGGGCCTGTGTATCCAAGGATGGGGTGGGCCTGTGTATCCAAGGATGGGGTGGGCCTGTGTATCCAAGGATGGGGAAGACTCCGATACTTTTCTTTTTCTTTGAACTCATATTGCTTTTATAATAAGATAAAAATGTAGAAATAATTTCCGGGTAAGCACAGGCAGATGTCAGATGTCAGGAGTGGTGGTCTTTCTGCAAAACAAGTAGGTAACTAGCTCCACATCATACTTAGATCAAAGGCTTCCTGTTTCTTGGGCAAGCATACAGATGCCTGACCCTCATGAGCTCATGGATGCTGTTCAGAGGAGATGCCTGGAGCAATCTCATCTTTTATGAGTTACTGAATCACAAAACTTAGAGATAATCAGGTCTACTCTTCTCATCTTGTAGCTAAAGGGAATGATTTTCAGAGACATTAAATTATTTATGAGAGGCCATACAGCTGATTAGTGCTAAAGTTAGGATAAAAATCTACAGTCTATAACTTACAATCTAGTGTTCTTTCCTCCTTTTTCCAAGTTACCACAGGAAACTTTGGTGTAGCTCCAATCCTGTAAAATGTAGATGCAAAATTAGTAAAATAACCTAAGATCATTCACTGGGTAGCTGAAATTATGAGCAAAGAATGGAGATCTCACTATTTTATCAGTTGTTTTACCTTTGCTAGCTGGGAAGTGTGTGCTGTGTGTCACATACCCACTCATCGAATTTTCTTGCAGCTCCCTGTGGTCTCAAAGGAAGTGCTCATAGAGCAGTCACATCTGACATAGGGCTGAGTCTGTACATGGAAACGGTTCATGAGAACACTCTCTCCTGTAGCCAAAGGTGTGGAAGCTGATTACTCTGACTGTATAAGCTGTTGGGTTTGTCATGATCAGAGCACCTTGCAAAGGTATCCCTTTCTATTAGAGTATGTAGAACATGAACCAGCCCATAAACTGAAGATCATCCCACAGGCTTACCACTAGGCCTTTATCTTTTTCTTTCAGTCCTGTCTATTAGATGTTAAAAAGGAAAGTATTGCTCCAATCTGATATTTGTTTACATAGATGCCCCTAAGGTCCCTTGTGTAGTGGGAAATGTGGTCCATAAGAGGTGCCATGAGATTTAGGCAAAGAACAGAATAGTGAAATGGCCTGGAAGAAAGGAGAGAGAACAATTTTTTTTCTGGATACCTATTCTGTGTTCCTGTTCCATGTAACATGTAGTGGTTGCTGTGTTCTGTCGGGTTGTTTGTGTCTTGGTTCATTAAAGCCCATAGACCTTAGGAGGAGCTTATCAGAGATGATGTGGAGAAGAAACTGAAGAGCCTTTAGGTGGTCCTGATGCAGGAAAGCCTCCTTTACACAACATAGACAAGAGGTGAAGAGTTACATATGAGAGGGAATGTGCGAATGCAAGAAGTAGTATTATCTTTGACTTCTGGTGCAACATTTACCTAATTCATTTGGAGCAGCCATGATGCCATTATCTCACAAGAGGATTTCATAGTGGTTTGTCAGCTGCAGAGTATCTGCTGTTTTTAAAAAAACAGCCAGATGTATGTCCTGGAAAAAAAAAAAAGAGCATCCATTGAGCCATATGTGCTATAAAGTATTGGTGGGAACACAATAAAATTTATTATTTCACCAAATCCATTGCAGTCATAATGAGATTTTCTCAAGTAAATACATCATTTTTTTTACCTCTGCATCTGCAACATGTTTCCACTATATCAGCAGTTCTCAATCTGTGGGTCACTACCCATTTGAGGGGTCACATATCAGATATTTACATTACAATTCATAACAGTAGCTAAATTACAGTTATGAAGTAGTAATAAAACAATTTTATGATTTGGTGTCACCACAATATGACAATATAATTTTCATAGTAAAATAAGTTTTATTAGTAAGCTACATATTACATGTATCAAAATAAGCAAATATATGCTTATGTCTTCAATATTATATATACTCCATGCATTCTATATGGAGAGAGGGTATCTATAAAATAAATGTGCTAAACATAATGCTCTGCAGCCTATCACTGTCACTGCTGCATTATTTTTTATGTCAAAGGGTATGATAATTGTTTAGAGTTCTTGAACATTTTTAGTTATTTTCCTTTGATTATTTCATTCATTAGTTTTTCAAAATACATTAGTTTTGGATTTCTTTTGACTTTTACACTTAAAAACTTAATGTTATCTTGACAAAGTGATTATTATTTATAAATGGATTTTTTTGTAAATGTTTTTGCCATGAGGAAGTATATTAAAGGGTTGCAGCATTAGGAAGATTGACAACAACTGCCCTACATGGAACATTTCTCCTGCTCATTTCTGTAGCTCTCTGTTCCAGGAGCAAGGCTGTTCTAGCATCACTTGAATGAAGTGAACATTTGTAGTAGGGGCCAGGAAGCTATGGTTTATGGGCCCATCCACTTTCCCTTCTGCTTTGTGAATATGTAATAGCTATACTTATTTAATGATATGTGTGTAAGACTGTTCTTGGGTTACTGAACTGACTGTTTGTATTGGAGATAATTCTAGATTACAAAACCATGTACTGATTTTGAGATTATGAAGATACATAAGTAAATAACTATTTAAAATGCCTCTTCTAATTTAGATTTTCAGCTCCTTCTCCTAATGGCAGTTATTCTTTTCATGAATCTTGAAATCCTAGATTTATATGCACTGTTCACTATAAGGGACTAAAGCATAAACTTTTTTAATGTTTAGAAAAAATTGTCATAGAGCAAATGCCATTAAGATATATCTACATTTGAGATTCTATCCCCTCATTTTCTACCTAAGTAAGTTGCACCAATTTCCAGTCTTTATGGCTGTCACAATCCTTTCTTATTGGTATTGTGTCTATGAAACCTTGTATATGAGACATTTATCTTGTGTGGTGGAACTTCTCTCTCTATGCCATTCTGTAAATAGAGAGTTGTTTTGGTCTGTGTAGAGCACCATAGAAATGGGTGGAGGAATCAGAGTAGAGACAGGTAGAAGGAGGGCGGAGTCAGTCAGACTCCATCCGGCTGTCAAAGGAGCAGCATGTAGGAGCAGCATGTAGGAATACAGGTTCAAGCCACTGGACCATGACCACATAGTCAGGTAGATTAATGAAACGGGTTGAGTTAAGATGAAAGAGCTAGTTAGCAATGTGCCTGAGACATAGACCAAACACTATGAAATTAATATAAGTGTCTGAGTCATTTTTTGGGAAATAAAAACCATTGTGGGTAGGTCAGACCTTTGGCCCAAACGGGGCCAGAGATCATATACAACAATCTAGGACTCGCAGTGGCATCTCTTATGCTGTCTAATACTGTTATTTAGTATATATTAATTTCATTTTCCCCAATTAGATGCCAACCCCATGAGAGTGAGGTCATTAACAAAACTTGTGTTACAAATGTTATAAAATGTAACTCTCCTCTTTTCAAACTAGGTTGTACAAATGAGCTTGAAGAGCCACACCAGCTATGTTTCAGATGCTCACAGAGAACCTCTGGAACCCTTTAAAATGACCTGAGTTTATGTCTCAGACCTTGAGCTCTCTCACTTATGTTCTTTACTGAAGTTAGCTATGGCTGCTGTGCTGTTGGTAATGGCTCACGCTTTCCTGCTGCAGAGACCTGTGCTGTCTGTGCTGCTCCTGGAATTGGATGAGTTGTGTCTTGTATACTAATATGAAAAGTGTTATCCTCATATTATGAAGCTCATGTTGTTACTTGTGACCTTTGTGGAATTTGAGTCGCAGTGTGAAGAGGAAAAAATTATTCCACCAATGTTAAAAGCTTTTTCATCTGGTTCTCAGATTATCTCACCAGAACTCCTGAAATGTATGTTTTTCCCACTGGCCTATATCAGGCTCTCCTGGTTGAGTACCAGAAGATTGCCGTATTGTGAGAAAATCCAATGATTATAAGGAGGGAAAGCAATGCCAGTCAGTTCCAAGTGTTCTAGCCATGTTAGTGCAGGCACCAGGCATATAAGGGAAGCAGTTACAGCAGATGCCACAGTGATAAGTACTAAAGCTTTTGATATACAGCCTTATTTGAACCACTCTAGCAATTTCCAGCCATTCAGTGATGCCAGGGGTTGTTTTAATCCACACAAGTCAGGCTGTGGCTGATCTTGAAGGATTTCCTTCCTGACAGCTTGTTGCTTGCTAGCAACTATTTACCAATCACAGCTGATACTTAGGAAAACAACAGAAGTGGATACCCACAATGCTTATTCTATAGTTTCCCTCCCTCTGCAAAGTCTATATGTTTCTTTAAATGCCAAGCAAGAGACTAACAATGGCAGCCTCTCCTCAGGACCACTTTTGGCAGGTGAAAACTCTGATGATCATCAGTCCAGCCATGGAATCTTTGTCATGACATCATGTGTACCCCTCTCCTGCCTGTCAATAGACTTCTTTGACTCTGACGCTCACCTGCTATCTGCAGGGTTCATTGATTGGATTCATGAGACAGAAACCTACTGATAGCCTCTGTTGTTGGGAGTTGCTATGATCTTTATTATTATCTGGTACATTTGCACCTACACTAATCCTTTCTGAGTCTTTTTTATAGGACTGCCAAGTTCAAGAAAATTACCCAAGTCTCATCAACATTATGTAACATGGACAGGACAGGAAACAATCCTTCCATACACTTTCTTTCAAATTCCCAATTACTTTAAAATGGTCATTATTTCATGTCACTTCAGTTTAGGACTTCTGATATGTAGCCATGGAAAACAGAGCACTCTTTTCCAATGCCATTTTCAAAGACCTTGCTAAACATGTGTAGGTTGACCATATATCCAGTAAGTTACACAAACCTAAACAAGTCTCAATCTCAGAGATGAATGCATTTTGTTTCTTTTAGGCTAGAGCCTCTACTCCATTTGTTGACTACAGATGTAAAGGAAGGAAAGATGCAATGCCTTAATGTAGGAAAGGAGGGAAGGGAGCTGTGGTGTTTGTTAACAGAGAAATGCAAATGTAGATTACATAGGGTATCAGAGGTATGGATGCTCTAAAGAGATTTTGAACTATGTTGCCACACCAAAGCTTCAGGTGCCTGATATGGGACATCTTTATGTATTCTGTGAATATCATTGGTTAATAAAGGGACTGTTTTTTTGGCCTATGGCAAGGTATCTTAGAAGCACTCAGGAAATCCAAACATAGATAAAGAAGAAGAAAGGTGGAGTCAGACAGAGACACTGGCAGATGCAGAGAAAAGAAGACTATAATGCTGCTCTGAGAAAAGGTACCAAGCCATGTAGCCAAACAAGATAATAATAATGGGTTGAGTTAAGATGCAAGAGCCAGCAATATACCTGAGCCATAGGCGAAGCAACATGTAATTAATATAAGATTTTGTGTGATTATTTGGGCTAAGCAGCAGCAGGGCTGAGAACAAACAGGTCTGAACCTTGTGGCTAAGCCAGAAAGGTCAGGCCAGAAACTTCATATTACGGATGCCTTCTGTTTGACTATACCATTTAGAGATACATATCTAATATGTATATTGTGCAACCTGCCATGCTACCTTTGTGCTTATTGCAATGAATGTGCCATGTCCTCACTCAGGGATGTCCTAACGAGTTGTTTCTTGAGCAACATTACTTACACATCATTGGCCACTGTGTATAAGTTGTCTTTGTGGGTAGTGTCCAATAGGATAATCTGTGGTGGTGAATCTGCCTGATATGTAAATGCCTGTCACTGTTCTATTCATGTAGGCAAAATGCAACAATGTCACTATGATAGAAACTAACCAACAGGGACCTGGTCCTCCAGGCTTGCTGATGCTGCTCACTACAATCACTTCCCAGTTCCAATCCATCATGTTTATTTGTCTATTTATATTTTATCTCACTATGTAACCCAGGCTGGCCTCAAACTTAAGGTCCTTCTGCTTCAGTCCCCAGGCATTAGGATTGCAGACATGTACCAACCACTATAGCCAGGCCGGTCGTTAGCTTTAACTTACTCTCCTTTAGTGTCAGATGTAGTCTCTGCTTTTATTCTTTTAAACTTAAAGCTCCCCAAATCACAGAATTAACAATATGAGGAAGCTGCCTCCAGTCTTTGTGAATGCTTTTACATTCCAACTTTTCCAAGTGGCAAAACATTTCATAAAACATGAAGCACACACGCTTCTCTCCTTTGGGTGCCAACCATCCTTCAGCACGTCATCACAAACTCTATGCTGATGTTAACAGTCCCAAAATGACTGAACCAATCTGCATTTCTGCAGTTACTATGCAGTGATATATGGCATGATTAATTCAAAAGGAACCTGGAGCAAGCAGAAAGTTATAACCTTCATGATTTTTTCTGTGGGTGCCTTGATATTTGATAAAGAACTTTCTCTACCTTGATACAAACAGGTTTTTATCCCAGAGGAAATTTAGAGAATTCATCTAAGCTCTTTGAGAGTTTCCCAGGAATAAACCTGTGAATTAAAATGCACCTGGTTATACAAAGTCACGTGTGCCATCACATGATGGTGAGAACTGGGTCTTCGGATGTGGCTCTCTTCTTACCTGTTGTACAGTCAAGGACAACAGAATCAACCTTTCCAGTTATGTCCCTCCAAAAAGGGGGGAAGGTGACACTGTATGTCCTTTGTGATGGCAAATTAATTAATACAATTGTCAGACTCCAAAAGGAAGATCTATGGTGAGGTCAGTCCTCATTGCCATTCGTGGGTTTTCTAGCAGGCTTTAGTTAGCATGTTTCTTAACTTTCTGTGAATTTTACTTTAGATTTTACTTTTGACTTATTCATGTGTAATTTACCTTCAAAATGTGCCTATGTCCTAAGTAGTAAAAAGTGATCTACTCATCCATAAAGTCATATAATCATCCCCAGGAGGGAGAGCATTATCTGTACCCCAAAAGACCAAGTTTATGCCTCCTTTTAGACCCCCTTTGCTAGGTCAACTACTCTTATAACATCATATTTTTGCCCATCTTTAAAGTTATTATAAATAAAAAATTTTAGTATATTTTTTAAACAGGGGGTTTTATATTTCCCAGGGCGGCTTTGTATTTGTAATGTATCAGAGGATGGTCTCACACCTCTGCCTTCTGCTCCTCCATTCTTATTCTTTATGCCCTCTGTGAGGACTGGGATCATAGGCATGCACCATCTTTGAATAGAGGGCATCATGAATGCTAGGCAATTTAGTTTAGGTATTTAGTGTCTGTCTTTGCTCAGCATATATTTGCGTGATTCAACCATGTCGTTACATGTCTAACATCCCTCTATGTGACTATATTGTTTTAGTTTATCGTTATTGCTTTCAGAAAGTTCAGTAGTTTCTAAGCATTCTAGTATGCTTTTCTGGGTGGTGGTTGAACACATGGCTATTGGCATAATACATGTGTTTGAGTTAGACAATACTAAATAATTTTGCACAGCAGGGATCCCACTGTACACTGCCACCTGCTGCTGAATGAGACCTGTAGCAGCACCCCCTTCCTGCCACCATGCCTTTTCATTTTAGATTCTTTGATGGGTTATGTTGGTTTTGCTTCTCAAAATCAGCCTGACGTAGAGCAATGGAAAGAACTCGGCAGTAAAGAAAAATAGGCCTTGAGCCTATAACACTTGAATTTGCATCCCCATCCCTCAAATATGTGACATAGCTAGTCACTTTATTCCTCAGAGATCTGTTTCCTTGTGTTTAAATAAAGGTTAATAATGTCTCTGAGGGTTCAAAGCCCTTGCTTCCTGGAATGCTGTGTGCATTTGTGAACTCCTACTACATCCTGTCTTCCAATCCACTTCTTTCTGTATACTGGGACTTGCCCATCTGCTGGGGCTGCACACCAATAACACATTGTAATCATTAGGTCATGGTAGTAATTTCTGGGGTTGAAAAGTTGTGACTTAATGTGTCCTACCATTTTCATAATGGGGCTTTTGGATATGGCATCACAACATAGATAGCACAAGGTTGTTATCCTCCTATTTATTAAGTGAAGAAATAAAGGAAACCCTGGAATCATGTGAAACTGTACTTGCTTTTGCCCATCCAACTCTCTCATTTGCTGGTCAAATTCAATTCAGTTATGAGAAAACAAAATTTCACTAATGAGGAAAAGATGACTGTCAAAAAAAATCTATCAATAGTGGAATTCAGAAAGCTAATTTGGTCATATAAGATCCCCTGATGGCTCTGCCTCTGGTCTTGGTTCAGCCATTGTTCAGTTCCAACATGACTTCAGATAATGGGATAAAGCAATTCAGCTTTAGTTTAGAGATATATGGTTGCCCCTTTCCCTTGGAAATTTAAAATGTCTACTCTACTTATCTGATTTAGATACCCAGTAAACCTGCTTTTTATCACATGTACATGCACATTCTCCCAACACAACAATGCCTGATTAAACATAATCTCACCATCAAAACATTCTTCAACAACTGAAATATTGCAGAGGCAAACAACTTGTTTCCAAGACCTCAAGTAACACATGTGTTTGGGATGTGGAGATGATTTCAAGGGTGAAGTACTTACTGTGTAGAAATTATAAAGAGCTATCTCAGTATTGACCCACCATAAGATATGTTTTAAATGATGTTTATTTTGTGAGAGTCCCTTATAAAACAGAGAATTTCTTTAAAAAAATTGGGGGAGGAGGATATGATATAGAAATGATTAAAAAAGATAAGTAGATTTTGGTTTATTGATACAAACTTAAAGTCAATTTTGTTATGCTATATATATTTTTCTACTCTTGATTAAAATGTGATGCTGATGTAACTCATTTAAAATTATAATATATAATTGAAAAATACAGATTAATAGTCATCTATGATAAGCAAACTTATAGTCATGTTAGTTAGGTTTTTGTAAATATACAAAGATATATTTCAATTAGATAAATAGTCTTCAAACACTTCAAAAACATACAAAATATAACATTTAAAATATTTTAAAAACTTAAACTTTTCTAGACAATAAGACAAGTCTGTTCCTGGCAACACCAATATATTTCAAAAAAGATAGACATTAAAAAAACTTCATGTAAAAAAACTGTTCTAATATTGACTGCTTAATAATATGCTATATAAACTAGACATACAAGTTCCATAAAAAAGTAACTTCTAAATGTTGACAAAACAACCCGAGATGGTCTTTCAGGTTCCTGCTTTGCAGAAAACATTAACAAACATCCTTCTAGGCACACAAAAAAACGACTAATAGACTGTGTCAAATTTCCTACATCACTAAAAGGTTTGCCAAAGACTTTGGGCCATATAGGCTAAAGATAAATGCCTCAACATAACAAAAAAACTTTAAGTGACTGTTCAGACAGACAAGTGTCATCTCTGTCATTTTCTAGACTTTAAAAGTTGCTTGCACTTCCTGTTTATTTAAATAATATTATATCTTTCTATAGTCTTTGATGTAGTTAAAAGTTTAATAATTATAAATATAATTCTTTTTAGTTTAAAAGATATATTAAATATAAAACTTTAGACTCACAATGATAAATAGATAATAAAATATTCTCTTTAATTTTATAAATACAAATAAACTAAATATTATGACTATAATTCCTGCTTAAGAGTTGTTCCAAAACACCCCCCACGGCGGACCCGGTTCTGGGCCGCCGCGGGTCAGGTTGCAAACTCCTGACACAAACCTCCCAGACCCAAAATGGGCCGGGGGGGGGGGGAAAAACTTACTACAACAAAGAGCTGAGTTTTCTCCACATGTACCCACACTCATGTGCACATGCATATATATACACCAGTCATATACATACATATGTACATACACATACATTTAAAAAGAAGAAATAATTCTATATACTTGCTTATAGATGGTAAAAACTAATATCAACAAAAGACAATGACTGTGTCTACCTAGATTTACTAATTATTATTCATAGATTTTTTTTTTAATCCCATGAGGGACATGTGACAGTGAACATGCACATGCCACAGCTGTAATTGCCTGGGAATCTCTTCATGCTGGGAATCTCTTTGCATCACAAACTTTGCATCATTCAGACTCATTAAAGGCCTCCTTTGTGAACATTCCTAAGTCTTTATCTGTTTCAGAAGTTAGTCCCTGCTGTATTGGTTTCACTGACTATTTTGCATATTTCGTTACTATAACATTAATTCTTCTATCTTTGTAGTTGTTTATCTGCTTGTCTACCTACCATCCTAAGCACTTCACATACTATTAGAGTCTCTTTCTTGAATTTAAGAGATGCCCAAGATTGAGCACCATGAGCAGCTAACCTTCAGATATGGCACAGTGTCTTACATGAGAGAAAGGAGAAAAAAGGCAGGGAGGGAGGGAAAAGAGGAGAAGAAGAGATGGGGAGGGACTGTTGATTTCAGGGATGACAATGCTTTAGTGCACCGAACATTCTGCTCCCTTCTACCGACACTTACATCCTTGTGATTATCTGGGAGCTAACATCTGTACAACTCAAGTAAAACCAACCTCAGTTTGCACTGAGAGGTAGATGGGTAAGTCAGGCTGGCCATTTACCATGTCCTTTCTTCTAGTAATAACAGTGGCTGTGACTATGCCAGACTGGCTGAATGCAGCACTGAGGAAGTTATCTGAACCACTTCTTTCACCATAGGAGAGATGTCTGGATATATAAAGCTTCTCTCAATGTTCAGATGGCGTCACCTACAGAGTTTCCTGGCCTTAAATGTATCTTGGGGTATGGGAGTTTTAGTGTTAAAACCTAGAGCATGTAAAGAAAATGACTGACATATTTGTCTTCTCAGATCGGCAATTTTCCATGGATTTTCTTAACCCAGAATAAGGCTCCTCTTGCAAATCATTTATTGAAAAGCCAAAATCACTGTAAATACATGTGACAATGACTATGTTTCAAAAACATACTTTTATTTTTTAATATAATGAAATTATTTCATTATGATAAAACATATTGTGAGAGAGGTAGAAAGAGAGAAGGATTATATTTCAGCATTTACAACTGTTGTCATGGTTTTCCAGGGTGGACGTTGCTTCTCTGTTAGAAGGCATACTGCAACTAAGAACTCAGAAATAACTTCACGTGGTCTGTGTGTTTTGCTGCTGTCCAGGGTCCTAACATCTCCTTCGGGGGAGAGAGTGAAAAGCAAATGGCCAACTCATTTATTCAGTAGTGAGGGAGAGCCTTATATACTCTCCTCCCAGCACCCAATCTGTGGCCTGATCTGGTGACATCACATGGTCTTCCCTCATTGGCTGGCACAATCAGGAGCATTAGACAGCGCCTGTTGCTAGGCTCTCAGGTAGATGCTGTATGATCAGAAACTCTGGATAGCAGCTATTGCTAGGCCCTCAGACAGACTCCAGGTTGGCTCATAAGGAAGTATGTTATATGCATGCCTTGGCAACTGGCTTTAGCCAATTTCCTCCACCCTATGGGCCTGTTCTATATATACACCCTTTTTATTTTATCACATGGGATCTCAGAGGGAGTCAGAGTTCTTTGCCCTGACCTTGTTGACCCTGCCTCAGCAACTGGACTGTGCTCACCTAACAAGCTCCAACCCATCATTGACTACAGCCCTCAAAGAACATCCATTCCTGGGGAGTCTCCCTGAGTGGGGGGAATCAAAGAGCATCCATGCCTTGGGAGTCTCCCTGGGGAGGAATCAAAGAGCATCCATCCCTGGGAAGTCTCCCTGGAGGGGAATCAAAGAGCATCCATCCCTGGGGAGTCTCCCTGGGGGGGAATCAAAGAGTATCCATCCCTGGGGAGTCTCCCTGGGGGGGATCAGGTAGTAGCCTTTTGAATTTCAGAGAACTAGGCATGCATAACTTCCTGTGAACAGGATGTCTTTGAGCCATTAAAACATAAAGAATCACCTTAGTTGCTGGCCATTGCTGTCAGATGTACTGGAGGAGACACTTAAAAATGAGAAGGATTAAAAGAACCACCCCACCATTCAAAACATAAGTGAGAATCTAGGAGGGGTTAAAAAAACCTTTTTATATTATGTCAAACCTTTGCAAAAAAACAGTCAAAGGTCATGACCTCTGTTCTTGTAAAATTTAATTGGAAAATTTTGTGTGTTATCTATAATGAATAATATAGAAACTTAGGTGACCACGTGCCCTTAATATATTAACCAGCTTCCAGTATGCTAAACTAACATTCCTCATTTCAAAAGGTGTCATACAAAATGAAAGTGAGAGTCCACAAGTCTTCAGCGTTTCAGGGGGCAATGAGTGTAAGAAAGGGGAATATATGCATTACTCATCCTCAGTTATTACCTCCCTGGTGGATGCAGGCTGACCCAGGGCTGGGTGCACATCTCTTGATGGGACCCATATTGGCATAGTGACACTCTGAGGAAAAACACAGCATATCCTCTCTCATGGGTCAGTAGGGGTGCTGGTGACTGGAATGAGAGGGTGATAGCATTTCTTCATCTCACCAGGGGCAGGAACATGTTCCTTGGCAGAGATGCTCAGTAACTGTAGGTTAGGCTGAAATCCTTGTCAGCAAAAATCAGAAAGTTCATATGGAAAAGAACCTCTGTTAAGACCAGATGAAGATCTCTCCTAGCCTCTGGCAAGAGAGTCCTGACCAACAACTCCTGAAGAGCTCTGTTGGTCTTCTCCACAATGGCTTCTCCCTATGGGTTATAGAGGATGTCAGTGGTATGGGAAGTCTTCCAGGACCCTAGAGTGATTGAATTGTTGAGAGGCAAAAGCAAGGCCATTGCTGGTTTTAAGTGCCCATGGCGCTCCCATGACTAGCATGGCTGACTTGGAGGCCTTAATGGCATTAGTAGCCTTTTCTTCAGAGAGAGAAAGACCATATACAAAAGAAGAGTAGGTGTCTACTATTACATGAACATATCTAAGATTATCAAAGGGAACATAATGTATAATATTCATTTGCCAAATGGCATTGGGCAATAAGCCATGAGTGTTGATCCCCATACAATTAAGTGGTCCCCAAAAGGGCAAGAGCAGTGCAGGTGGCACATGACCGAGACAAATGCTTGCACTGAAAAACTGGCAACTCGGGGAGAAGCCTTTGCAGGTTCTAAGGAGACAGGTGAAAATGCTGGTGGAGAGCCTTGGCTTGTTCTAGAAAGTCCATACTAGCTGTTAATATGATGGTATCTGCAATCTCATTTCCTGGGGACAATATTCTTAGCAGTTCAGAGTGAGATATAATATATGTGACAGTTCTGTGATCTAAAACATCTAGTATGAGCAGCAGTCTTTGACTCAAGAAAATGCCAGCACATGAACTGCTTGTATGGTGTACTGGCTGTCAGGGAAAAAAAATGTTAACAGCTCGGTCTGGCACTCCACTGGAACCTTGAGGGGGGCCAAAAGTTCAGTCAACTTAATGGAACCAGGGTTAGGGATAATATATGTGACATCTTTGGAATCAGGATGCTGGATAAAACACCACATCTGTTTTTATGGGAATCTGAAAAGGCTAGGTGTGAGGGATGGGAGTGGATTGTGTGGTGCTGTATCTATTTTGGAAGTGAGGGGAGCTCTTGATTTTTGGCAAATGATTGTCAATAGTTCCTATAAATTCTGAAACCATTTCCAGGAATAAGATACAGTTATTTTTAGAGAGAATTCCTATTCAGAAGGAGTGAGTATTCTTTAAAGAACAGGGGAAGACAGGCTTATCTGGCTGTCACCCACATGCTCTCCTTGCCAGCATTTGTACCTTAAGGCCAACTTGGAAGGACTGGTCAAACTTAGAGGTGACCTTGTGCAGGTCAGAATGTGTTTCGTGTATCCATAGAAGGGGCCCAGATTACCACAATACTCCCCCAAATCCCTTGAGATCCCAAGTCCTCAAATCCAGTGGACCATTGCAAATAAGGGCCTTTGAGGATCATGGTGTTGCAGACTAGAGGTGGCTAGAATTGCCAAAACCTTTTATAGAAATTCTTTAGCTTCTTAGGTAAGCTTAACCTTGGTGAAAAGAAGGTAGGGCCACCAGCAATGAAAACGGTGTCTCATCTCTGGGTCAGAGATGGGTAAAATGGTTTAAGCCAATTAACCATATCACATAATTGTTGTAATACTGAGAGTGAGTACAATTCCTTCACTTTCAATTTAAAGAAAAGGGGTAGACCTGCTTAGCAACAGAAAAGTCGTAAAAGGCAAAGGGGTGGGGTACCATTTGGTACCCCATCTGGTGCTACCATCAGATATAATGAAGGGAGATCTAATACTGTCTTGGCAGTCTTTTGCAGATATGTTACATCTGGGTGTATCAGGATAAGATCATTCCAATAATGGATCAAAAGAACATCCTTGAGGATATTGACCAAAGCCTGAGAGACATATAACTGGCAATAGTGGGATTGTTCTTTATTCCTTGGCGCAAAACAGTCCATTTCTATCTTTTATCTGGTTTATGCATATTAGGTTCCCACACACTAAAGGCACAATGATCTAGATCCTGTGGTGCCAGAGGAATTTGAGAAAAGCAATTCTTAATGTCTAAAACTAATATATAGTAAGATGGAGAAATAGTGCTAGAGTGAGGAAGGCTTGGCTGTATGGACTCCATTTTTTCCATTTGATTATTAAGTATATGAAGATCCTGAAGGAGGTGGTAGTGTCTCAATCTCTTGAGGATAACAAATATCAGGATATTATGTTTACTTGTGGTTTTAGGTGCCCTATCTTTAGCTTTCAGTAACCAATTCTTTAAAAATAGATAATTTGGGTTCAATCTGAGAGCCATGTCAATAAAATGGAGTTATGGGGCATGATCATGGTGGATCTTGTGGGGACAGTAGCTTTTAGAATTGGGGGTACAGCTGTCATGCAGGGTCATAAACTGCAAGGCCTGCCTTTTAATGGACCTCGATATCAAAAAAGGCCCTGACATTTGTAATTAGGGCAACACCCATATAATCCAAAATATCTCTGCCCCATAGGTTCCTAAGTACAGTGGAAATAACAGGGTGAATGTCCCTGGTATACATTAAGGTCCCTCAGTGGATTGGATGATTGGTCATCTTAGAATCTTGTTGGCCTCCCACACCACTGATGATGGAGCTGGGTTTAAAATTCCAATGAAGAAAGTGAAGAACTGCAGTCTCGGTTAATATAGTGGTATCTGCACCTGTGTTCACCAAACCTTTGACAGGCTGCCCATCCCCCAAAAGTGGAGTGTGGAAAAATTAGCTATGTCCAGTAAATTTTTGGATTGGACAAATCTTCTCTTATTGGGAGGTCTGAGAAATGCCCTACCTGGAGTTTAAAGGAGCTTGTGCCTTAGCAGGCTGTGATTTGCGATCCTTTCCCCATGAAATCCCGTATTACACCTAGGGCATCAGGTGCAAGGTTTTCCCCAGGGGCAGTCACACTGCAGATGGCCTAGCTTACCAGATCCCAGCAACTTTTATCTACCTGGGGGTCCTTAGCATTAGCATGCTGCCTGTCTTCAAGGAGAGCATCCAGGGAGGTGCTGGGGTCAAGACCTCTGGTGGCCAGCACCCATTTATGTATGTCCTCATTGTGCATGCCAGAAACTGCATTTCAGGTGGGAGCATTAAACCCTTCTCAAACTAATTGAATAGCATTTCCCTAGTGGGGCCTGGGTCTACTCTGCACCCTACTGCCTCATTGACATGATCCAGGAAGTCAGTGAAGAGCTCCCTAGTGGGTGGATAAGATTGCAAAAGTAAGCTGAGGGGCCCTGGAGAGCATAGGCTCTGAGGGCCTTCAAGGCCAGGTCCAAGACCTGTTAAAAATAGGCATTCAAGCCAATCTGTGCCTGATGTGCAGAGTGCACATATTCCCTGCACCCTGTGAACATATCATAGGTCACTGGGACATTAAGTAAGTTGTTTGTACAGGCCTGGGATTCTGCCTGACTGTCATAGGCCAATCTCCAACCCAGAAAGACCACAGGCTCCAACACAGCTTTTAAGTTTGTAGCTGCACCAACCATTGGCCAAAATCCTGCTGAAAGTAAGGGTACTCTGGGCCTGATTCATTGGCTGCCTTCTGGATGAAAGAGAGGTCAGCTGGGGGAGTAGGGATCCATGTCTGGCTGTCAGCATTTGGACCCACATGACTGGGAAGGCTTTTGTGGGCCTACAGACTGACAGTGACCCAGGCTGTGAGGGTAGTAAGGTGCTTGGTACTGTGGGAGAATATCCACCTCTTGAGGCAGGCCTGTACCATCCCAAGAATACCTCAGTGGAGGCGTAGCTGCCCATTGTGGTAAATAGCATGAGGGGGGGTGGAGGTAGGGGGCAGTTCTTGGGGTCTTAATGATGTTGCATTCTCCTGACAGATTTTGTAGGGCTGAATTGTCTGTCTTTTCACTGGATGTTGTAGAGAGATCCAACATAGAAGGGGTAGGGATGATGTAAAGCTTACCCATCTGTAGAAAAAAAAACCAGACAAGCAATAGTCAGAGAGATGACAGACAATGGGGGGGGGGAGGTGGAAAATTGGGTCCGACTTTTATGTCTTGTGCTTAGTGGGAGACTTTCATGGTTTTTGGGCCAAAGCTGTATACCCACATGGAGTCTTTGGATGAGGGATAGCATTCAAAAGCTGAGCCTTGGTTTCACCTCCTGGGGGATGGATGGGTCAGCCCTTATACAGAGGTACCAAGTGAACCAAAACAGAAAACAAAAAAACAACAAAAACTGTGACTTCCTAAAAGGACCGGCAGACAAACATGTCAGACAACACAAAAGAAGGAAAGAAATGAGGGGCTCATTGCTTACCTGCCGCAAAGACCGAAAGCACACAGCATTGAGGGCTTTGCCACTGAAATACACTGTCTTGAGGGCACTGTCTGCTGCTGGCAAGTGAGGAGATGGAGATGATCAGAACCAAAGCCTGGATATAGCACCAGATGTTGCTTCTGTCCATGGGGGAGGTGAAAAGATACTGGGAGTCATGTAAAAAACAAATAGCTAACTCATTTCTTCAGCAATGGAGAGAGCCTTATATACCCTCTTCCCAGCACCCAAGTTGTGGCCTGATGTGACATCTCATGGTTGTCCCTCATTGGCTGACACAATCAGGAGTATTGGACAGTGCCTATTGCTAGGCCCTCAGGCAGACTCTAGGTTGGCTCATAAGGAAGTATGTTATACTCATGCCTTGCCAAGTGGTTCCAGCCAATTTCCTCGACTATGGACCTGTCCTACACATGTGTACTTCTTTCTGACTTATAACAGAGAAGTAGCATCTGTGTGCTTAGGGAGGCTCTTGAGAAAGGAAAGTCAGCACAGACTAGATCAGACTGAGGCAGGAGAATATACCGGATTCTCCTGTTCAGTCATAAAATAAAAGTGACAGCGTACCAAGAACTCATGTGTTAGAGGCTTAGATGCTGTGACACCAGCATCTGTGTCCCCATAGGAGATGTCCCCTCCTTTCTGATGGCAGCCACTCTGAGATTTAGCTGCTCTGGTGGGTGTCCCAGAATAAAGTCTGTCTTAAAGCTCTTACCTGCTATATTTCTAAGTTTCACACCATTGAGTATGAGAGATCCCATGTTCCTGTGTTCTTTACCCCATTTCTCCTCTCCTGCTTGGAATTGGCATGCATTATGAAACCATTATTTTGCCAGTGTCAACATGAACAATAGCCCAGTGCAAACCAGAAGGATCCGTGATCCCCAAACAGTCTCTTGAAGCATAAAAGCCATCTTCTTTATGTGTCAGTCATAATTATCATGGACTTCTGACACACAGAGATTAGCTAGTCCACATACACATCACATCTGGCATCATCACCATTGTTGCTGAGGAAGACAGAATATGGACTCTGCCCATGGCCACATGGCTAGCTGGTGGTCCAGTGTCATTCTGATTGATGTACAGTTTGGTTTCTAAGCATCATGCTTTCCTGTAACTCCCACTCTTTAATAAAGTCTGTAGTGTTTAGTGTCTCAGTAAAGGATGCAGGAGTACATTCCTCACCAGCAGAGGAGACTTCCCTGATGTTATCCTCTGTGTTAACAGTGGCTCTCAGATGGATATCATGTCTGAAGACACTTACATCTTACATTTCCCCCTGTGTAAATGGCTTTTCAGGAAGAACATGAGTTCCTGGGCCCAGGATATGTTGTACAGCTTCAGCAAGTAGTTTTTCTAGTGTCCAGCAACTCTTCTGAGTCTGCTCAAGGATACTAAGGTCAAGTACTTTCTTTGATCTTGGGTGAACCTACCTTAAGAAGTATAATTCATTAGTTAAAATTAAATGAACCATGATCAATTTCAGTATCCCCTCCCACAGGTAGTGTTTTTTTTTTTTAATCACCAGCTCTATTCATAATTTTAACAGTAAAATAGAATTAAATGCCAACTTTTTGAGCAAACCAGTGATCTAATTCAGGCACAACCTAGCAGGCTTTTGTCTAATGAGATTTACCAACATTATATAATTCACATAATCAATTTAGTGTCCTTGAAGCCACCAACCTAGTTCCCCTGTGCTCAAGTTTCTGACAAACACTCTTTTTCTCACATATTTCTCAAATTGTAGGTTCTAATTCTGTGTTCCAACTAATTTGCAATGCCTTTAATTTTAGACCACCCCTATCAGTTGAGATACCCAAAATTCCATCTTTGTTTCCAAAGGTGTCTGTTTGTTGTTCCAGAAGGTGCTCAGCTACCAAAATAAACAGATGACGTATCAGTTCTGAGGAACACTGTTGCCTCATTGGGCAGATGTCTCTCACGATGTTGACTAAATATAGAGTTCCAGTTTTAGGGCAAAGATGCAAATTTAAAACATGTTAATAAAAGTATTGATTGAAAATATGCCACTTTAGTTTCTTGGTTACTAGAGTTGTGGAACTAATTCACCATTTTCAGGCATGGAAATTCTTAACCCCTGAAAGCTAAAGACTTTTATGAACAATTTATTTATTTTAAAAAATCTAACTTTAGGAGCAGGAGAGATGGCTCAGTGGTTAAGAGCACTTATTGTTCTTTCAGAGGACCAGAGTTTGGTTCTCAGTATCCGGGTCAGGTAGCTTACTACTAGGTACATCACCAGTTCCAGAGGATCTCATGCATTCATCTGGCCTCAGTGGGAACCTGCATGTACCTGCACAAACACACACATACACACACACAATCAACTTTAGAGCTGCTGGCCTGTCCAACCTGTGCTGTATAGCAAGTTCAAGGCCAGTCTGGGATACTGTAATGGTATGAACATAAAATACTCCCACATACTCAGGTGTCTGAAATGGTCCCCAGTTGATGGCACTGTTAAGGGTTTTGAAACTTTTGGGGCATAATGTCTTGTGGACACTTGTAGGGTTCTAAGGCTCAGATAGATGGTTTTTAATGGCTCCATTTGAGATCCATCTCATCTGCTTCTAGCCATCAGAGGTATAACAAGTCCCAGGGAAGTCTCAGCCCCACTTTCTACCGCCATTAACTCTGCCATGCCTTCCCCATCATGATGGATTGTGTCCTCTCATGCAATGAGACAAAGCAACCCCTTCTGCCCCTAAGTTGCTCCTGCCAGGCATTTGGTCACAGCAACAAGAAAAGTAACAAATACACATTTGAGGCCAACCTGAGCTACATAGCAAGACCCATGAGGCCAACATGAGCTACATGGAAAGACCCACCCTTCAGAAATTTAAGTACTGCAATGTGTGAAATGTCAACATCCAGGATTACACTAGAAAAATGTGTCAAATACAGAGTTCCCATTTGCCTCTCATTTCCCAAACCCCTTCATCCTGGAAGACAAAAGTGGTAAGTCACATAGATTAAAATGCACGGAGTTTACACTGCAGGGATGTATTTCAGAGAGAAGGCAGTATTTCCTTTGGATAGAATGAAAAAGTTCTACCTGTGCTGTTACTATAGATTTATCTCCACACCAATGCCCATCCTTCATGTATTACACAATGTTTATTAGAACCGGTTCCATTTAGACCAGCAAGCATGAATTAAACAACCAAAAGTCATTCACTCATTTAGCAAATATTTACTGAATCCTTTTCTAGATGCTTCAGGCAGTGTACAAAGCACTGTAGATAAAAAAGTGTGCAAGAAAGAAATATCTCAACTTCCAAGACTTCACAGTGTACTAGAAAAGAAAGAATTAAAATGTAGCTAGTTTCAGTTGAAAGCCTCCATATAAGGACACAACTAATAAGACATACAATTTCTGTACATTAAGTTAAGGTCCATTCTTAGCCCTTGGTACATCTGGGTGGCATGTAATTCTATCTTGGACACTATTAGGAGGCACTCTCCTAGTGTGGGACTTTTCAAAGTATCTTGATTATAGCTTTGCATGACTTTGGGCTGAATATATATGTGTATGTGTGTATACACACACACACACACACACACACACACACACACACACACACACACAGATAGTCTCCAAAACTACCAGAGTTGCTGTTTCCATGACACCCAAGTAAAAGCATAGATGGCTCGGAGTCAGAGGCTGAGGTCCAGTCCCTCTTGTTGAAGTGGTCACAGGGAGACTCATGAATCCTCTGTCCATACTTGCTTTGGAGGAATTTCTCATGTGTGGACCTCAAAACCACAGTCTTCTTCCATGACAGCATAATGGCTTATGACCTCAGAAGATACTCAGAACACAGGCTTTGCTTTTTACTATGATAACAGCATCAGAGGGAAGCGCCTTAGAGACTTTTTGGGTTTACTTTCTGTGCAGGTGAGGGAGTCAGTGTGGAAGGCAATTGATTGCTATATCTGATTTGTTCTGGGCATTCTACACTATTGAAAATGAAATACAAATAATTATCTCCATATATTTTTCAAACACATTAGTGATGATCAACACTGTCAGTATGGCTATGATATGGTGTTTTCTTGAAAATCTTTAAAGGAGACTTCTGGTAGAATTAGCACATAGTAAGGAACTGTTTGGATAGAGGAGATACAAGAAGAGAATGTGTGAATGCTTCAGAAATAAGAATCAGATATAACACTTTTTCAGAATGAAGGAATTAGGTGATGGAGAAAGAGATAAGATGATAAAGGTGGGAAATAAGGAGGAGTCAGACCAGGAAAACCCTTGCAAGCTCACCAGAGGAAATGACAACCATCAGCCAGCTTTTACTATAAGTTATACATAGTAAAGATTTTCTTCCTTTGATGTTTACTTGCTTAAAAGAAAAGTCATATGTGTGTGTGTGTATATATATATATGTACATAAACATGATTATTTGTTGGTTCTTTGGGAATTTCACATCATGCCATCCAATCCTACTCACTTCCTCATTCATTATGTGTGTGTGTGTGTGTGTGTGTGTGTATATATATATATATATATATATATATATATATGTACATAAACATGATTATTTATTGGTTCTTTGGGAATTTCACATCATGCCATCTAATTCTACCCACTTCCCCATTCCTCTATATCCATCTCACTACTGCAGCATCCCTTCCTGAAAAGTAACCCCCCAATCAATTAAAAACAAAATAAAGCAAGAAAAAGAACTCACCTCACTCTCCAACATCTTTTCATTTGCCCTAGTGACATGGGGAGCTGCAGTGTGTCACATGTTATATGCTTTTATCTAATCAGCCCAACCTGCAAATGTTCATTGTAATGAGTCATTGGTTTGGCTCAAGGCCTCTGGCACACCATCATCATTGGACCCTCAATGAAACCTCCCTAGAATATCCTGCCATTGCCCTGAGTCATGGAGATTCTTTGGTTATTGTTCCACAGGACCAGTCCCTTCACTCTCCAGCAGGCCATAGATGGGGTAGATGTTAGAGTGGACCAACCCAGGGCCAGGATGTGGGTCTGGGTGGTAGCAGAGCTGGTCAGTCTGGGTTGCTGGTACTGACCTCCTCAGGTGCGGTGTAGGACAAGCCATCTAGGCCAGCTCTCCTACTTTTGGTTCCTATGAAGCCTTACTGTACCATGAGCCAGGTAAATCAACATAGACCCCAGCCACAACAGGACTACAGATCCAGACCCAGCCCAGGCCCAGATGTCATCATGTTCCACAATGGTAGTACAGGCCATTTAGATCAGCATGGTGCTGGTGGTTGCATTGCTCTTGAACATCAAAATGACCACTGATGGTTGCTTAGAACCTGGGCATTCTTGTGGCCTTTGGTGGCAATATGAGTCATGGGTGTCAAAACAGACTCTGGCTGAGGTAGAACCACGGTCCTCAGCAGGATCCAAGGCCCAGATGTCACCTTGGCCCCAGATGGTAAGCAAGCCACCCACATCAGCCTATTCCTTACTGTCTTCCCTTCCTCAGTTCAGTCTCTCTCCACAGCGCATGACTTATTTCTCCACAGTATATTTGCTCATCATAATGGTACCTTGTGGCACAGGCAGGCCTGTAAATGTCTCTAGATCAGCTTCTACATTGAGGCTGTTTCTCTTATGACAGAGATGCAGTAAGGCAAGAAGAATTCTTAGTTCCATTACCTGTGACTATGATAAAAATACTTCCATCAAAACTGCTTAGGACAATGGCTTTATTGGCTCTGTTTTAGTTAGTGGTGACAAAACACTGTGACCCAAAGTAACTTGGAGAGGAAACAGTTTATTTGACTTACACTTCCATATTGTAGTCCTTCATTGAAGGAAGAAGTCAGGACAGAAACTCAAATAGAACAAGAATCTGGAGTCTGGACTGATACAGAGGCCATGGAGCAAGCAGTACAGAGGCTTGCTCCCCATGTTTTCCTCAACTTGCTTTCTTATAGAGCCTAGGACCATCAGTCCAGAGATGGCACCACGTGCACTGGGCTAAGCCCTCCCCCTCTCAATCACTAATTTAGAAGATGCTCTATATCTAGATCTTAGGAGGCATTTTATCAATTGATGTTCTCTCCTTTCAGATGACTCTAGCTGTGTCAAGTTAAATAAAAGTAGCCAGGACAGGCTCATAGTTCAGACTTCATGATATGGAGGCCTTACAGAATCCACAGTAAGGAAGCATAACAAATGCTCCTCCCAAGCTACCCCATCCACTTGAACAGTCCAGGATGCTGTCCAGAGATTGATGTCACTCACACGGGGCAGATCATTTAACACAATCAAGATAGCCTTCCAAAAGCAGGCCAAAAACCTGCCTCATGGATGATTATAGATTTTATTATGTTATTAACCCTATCAATGTTCTTATTACATTCATAACCCTATCAATGTTCTTTAAGGCTGCAGCTGGGGAGTGACACATTAATAGTTCTATATAAGTTCCTTTGGACAAGTCACATAGCTAAATCAACATGAGTGGTTCACAGAAGGTCACCCTGGCCACAGTGGGACACAGATTAGCTTCTCATATAAAAGGTATAGATTATATAATTATAATTCATGGGGAATGTCAAGAAATGGGAACAAGGAACATCTTAACCTATGTCAGTTTCAAAAGGCATTGTAAGTAATATAATAATATTAATAAAACAACGTAGCATCCAACCACCTTCAGAAGTCCTAAGGGGTGCAAACTTTATGACCCCCCCCCAGTCACAACTGGTAACTACAGCTCAAAGCTGGGCTGCATATGCCAAGACTCAGTTTCTAAATCTCCCACCTGCTCTGTCATTTATTTATTGTATTAGGCAGCATCCTCCAAAGGAACAGAGCCTGTAGAATGAATATATAAAAAATTCTTAAGACAGTAACCTGGATCTAACCAAAGAAACAAGCTGGTAAGCATATCTAGTGACACAATTTGTTTTATGTTTTTTTTTATTCATTTAGTCATTTTATATCCCAACTACAGTTTCCTATCTCTCCTCTTCTCCCAGTCATCGCCCTCTCCTCTGCACTCCCTATTCAGAAAAAGGCAAACCTCCCATGGCTATCAACAAGACATGGCATGTCAAGTTTCATTAGGACTAGGCTTCTCCCCATTGTATTAAGGCTGGGCAAGACTACCCAGCATAAGGAGTAAAGTCCCAAAAGGTAGCAAAAGAGTAAAACATCGGCCCTGCTCCCACTGATATGAGTCCCACAAAGGGACCAAGCTGTACCTCTGGTGACATAATCTGTGGGACCCAGTGCAAAGGGAAAAAGGGTCTTTGTTTTAAAAAATATAGTTCAAACATCTTTTAAAATGATTAAGAATTTCAAAATGGCAATGTAGATGAGTTGAGGCAGGAGCAGGGCCTTGTACAAAGTCATCTCCCTTGGGTCATTTCAATGGCCCTAACACTGCATATAGGGAGTAAGTGGGAAACTGCTATTTGAGTGCCTGGTTGACATCAGGATTGGAACTGAGGCTTTAATCAGCTCAGGATTTTTTTTCTCCACACATCTTGGACTTCGTTTGCTCTAACCAGTGTGCAGTGCTGGTTTTACCAGGGGAGGACATGTGGTATGCGTTCTCCAAAGTATAAGTTGCAACATGGGCTCACAAAATGACAGCCATAAAATGCAAATTTGTTATCTCACAGGTCTGGAAGCTGGAGGTTCAAAATACAGGTATCATCCATAGGATTGTTTTCTTCTGAGGGAAGATCTGGAGAAACTGTCTCTTGTTTCTTGCCTGGCTTCTGGTGGTGTCCTGGACATGTTCAGTACATCATTAGACTGCTGGGAGCATTACCCTAGACTCTCCTCCATCTTCAGATGACTTCTTCTTACATGTGTTGCCTTCTGTCTGGTTTCATTTTTTTTGCTTTGAAGATAGCACCAATCATACTTGATTGAGGACTCACCCTATTCCAGCATAACCTCATCCTAAGTATCCCCTATAGATAACATTATATTCTGAGAAACTGGGGGAAAAAGACTTTTAACATATGAAACTGGAGAAACCAACTCAAGCTGAAGCAGCTGTATTTTTAAGTGTTTGAGAAATGAGGTCATTTAGTAGAGACACACATAGAAAAGGAAGCAGCCTGGCAGCATGTCACTCTCCCCCATAGTGGCTGGCAGCAGATGTTCATGAACAGCCACCAACAAGCCCAGACCATCAAACACTTGGGGCAACCCATATGTCAGAGAATGTGGAAGTCAGCTTTGAAGCCTGTCACTTAATTAACTGTCCTCTCAAACAGATGGACTTTTCATAGTCCTACGACTGTCCATGAATAGTTACCTCAGTTATCCAACAGGTGCAGTCATTCCTTGAGCTACTTGACATGCCACCTCTCTACTGAGAGAACCCCCAACACTGATTTGATTTACAGGGTCACTCAAGATAGTTTGGTAAACTTGACTTCCCATTGGAGTCTTCCGGAGACCTTTAAAAACAATAATCTCCCCATTTAGTTGGTCTGAGGTACAATCTAGGCACTGGGAACCCTTTGAAAGCTTTCAGGTGATTTCAGTATGTGGCTCAGTTTGCAAACCACTGGCCTGGAACCTTCCCAGAGGCAACCATCTGTGTAGCTGTAATGGTGCTCATTGATTGCAGGTAGTGCGGCATGGATTTGCTGGTTGTTGGAAGCAGCCATCTGCGTGACTGTAACGGTACACGTTGATTGCAGATGGCGTGACATGGATTTGCTGGTTGCTGTTTCTAAATTAAATAATTCAGTATCTCTTCGATTTAGCTCTGTAGCGCCAGATGCACTATTTTACTTTTTAGTATAATTTCTTTCAGCTGCTAAGGAGTCTTATCTTTGCTAGCTGGATGTAGTTCAGGTTACACTGCAGCTCCTCAGCAGAGGACACCCACCTGATTAAGACTGAAGGGAAAGATAGTCTTGAACTTGGAACAACATATGGTAAGTAGCAGAAGTATGGGCTGTTACATGATTTCCTCCCAAAGTGCAGGGCGTTCTCTTTTAAACATTATCAACAAGATACACTAATACAAGATTTTAGAGAGTCTCAAACCAACCCCCTACATTCTTTTCTCTGTTATCTCTCTTGATTTACTCCCATTTTGTTTCTTACCCTCTTCCTCATCTCATGTTATCTCTCATGTTACTATTTCTTCCTCTTTACACAGTCTTTCTCCTTGATTACATAGATTTTTAAGGCTGAGTGAAGGGCAAGGGACAGGCATTAGATTCAACAGTCAAAAGATTATGAGAATTGAGTTATCCCATGGATATTCTTCAATACTTTATTATATTCTAGATTGCTTCTTGCAGAGATTTAAAGAAAAAAACAGAACTCAAGTATATCATGGGTCTTTATCTTCTTCCTTGGACCAATATGAACTAATATGTTCTGTGATTGTGTTTTTTTTTTTTTTGGTCCCAGAAAGAACTTGGAGAGGTACACAGGTAACAAATTATAATTGTGGAGTTTATAATGTGTCTGTTACCTGCTATGTACTCTTAGGCATACAGACAGGTAGAAAGACCAAAAGACAAGACAGTAGTGGTATCAAGCTCGGGATCTTTGCCTCACTTTGTGAACTTGAACTTGACTTTGCATTGACAAACCTATCAGGATGGAACCAAGGAAGCAGGTAAAAGGAAACACAGAAGGATTGAAAGCCAAGAAGAAGAAAGCAGAGAAACAGAAGATTGAGGCAAACTGAGACAAATAGCTACCATTACATACAGAATATACAAGGCTGGAACACACCAGGATAGCAGCCCCAGAGAGTGGAGTCCTAACTGAGAGGAATCTAGAGAGCACACTGTACACACTCAGCGGGGTTGGGGGGTGGTTCACGTGGACAAGCTGGATGTCAGAGGTCCTTGTGATAAGACTTGGGTGAGGTTGTGACATTATCTTCTGGTTTTAGGAAATGCATCTTTCCTTTCCCTTTACCTGGTGTTTTTAAAGAAAGAAGGAAAATAAAATCTTGAATTCTAAGTTTACTCCAGAAATACAAGAAGAAAACAAACAAAAATTAGTGTAAACATTTTGATTCTGTTCAATTGGAGCTCCTGATTTCATTTGCACCTTTTATTTAGAGGCCTTTATAACCAGTCACCTGATTCAATATTGTCCTTTAGACTCTCAGTGCTGTGGGTGTTGAAATTTTAAGGAATTTTAGTAGTAAAGAGTGAAATTTGACCCATTAAAAATGTAAATAATGATGCTGGCTACAAGTGTGTGTAAATTTGCAGAAAGGGTAATGTTAGTTCCGTGAGTGAGAGCAAATACACACTAACAAGGCCGCACACTAGAGTTTATTTAAGAGAGGAGTCCCAGGCGGGTAAAGAGACAGAAGAGCAAGACAGAAGTCAGGGGACAGAGAGAAAAAGGAACAGAGCATGTGCTCACAGTCTCTTTTAAGGGAAGGGGCGTGCACAGGTATGCGTCATGGGTCCAGGGAGGTGCTTCTGGGTCCAGGGAGGTGCTTCCATAGGCAGTGACACAGGGTTTATATAGCCATGCCCAGGGGCGTGCTTCCGTACAAGGTGGATCCCACCTGGGCCAGAGTTGGCTCAGCTACGTGGAATGCCAGGAATCCTTACAGGTAAACCTTGTAATATGTGTGTAATATGTGTAATTTTGCAAAGGTGGTTAGAAGATTTTTTGACCATTGCTGTTGAGCCTAAAACTCCTATAAACAGCTTTGGAATAGCAGCTGTTACATTAAATATATTTAAAGTTCTACTCCACGTCCATTGTTTCATATCCCATATAGAACACAGAAGATACTCATGTGAGTTGAAAAGGAAATGGAGAACAACTGAGATCGCCACAATAGGATGATGGGAAATGAATTCAAGTCTCCGTCAATAGGATTATGAAAAATGAATTTTCAAATACCTTTGCTCTAGAGCACAACACAATATTTTCAATGTGGTTAAATTAAAATAAAAATTGAAAAATAAGACTTTGACACCTACTAGCATGAAAAGAAATTTCACACATATTGTTCTAGGGAAAAAATGACAAATAAGAGTGTTGTCACATGGTATTCTTTCTCTGTGTTTCTCTGAGTTAGTATTTCCCTTCTTTTATAACAATACCAGTCGTATTAAATAGTGTTTATCAAGCTCCGTAGAATCATACTTTAGACTTAAACACACACACAGACTCATATACATGTACACTCACACACCCACACACATTCACGCACTCACACACATTCTCTCTCTCACACACATATACTCACACACTCACACACATTTAGACCCACACCCACACAACCACACACATAGATCCCTCCTCTTTCTCACGCACATACATTCACACATATGTACACGTACAGATTCAGACACACTCTCTCTCAAACATACACTCAGTCTCTCTCTGTGTCCTTCTCTCTGCCTCTGTCTCTCTGTCTCTCTCTTGCTCTCTCTCTCACACACACACACACACACACAAACAATTTCCAAATAAGAACATACCCTGAACTATTATTACAGATTTTCATAGAGGAGTATTTCAGCTTCTCACTGCTACTTGTTTAATGAAAATGCATGTACAGTGAAATGATATTGAATATTTTTTGTATGCCAGACACTAAACTAAGGCCCAGAAAGGCCAAGGTATTGTTGAACAGGGAGCATTATAATAGCTTTTCTTGGTTATATAACTTCTTGCTTTTCCTGGTGTTGATAATTGCCTCTTTTTTCCATATGTTTAGTTTTCTATTTATAAAATACTTCACATTCTTCACAGAACATTATCCTTGTAACACTTTCTCCCATAGTCAAATAAGTCAGTTATTCTATTGATTCTACATTCCTTCTGGGATGAGTTCATTCATATTTCTCAAATTCTTCCATTTCCTGTTCTAATTTGTTTCAGTTCCCCTGTAGGGACTTTCAAAATTTATTCTTACTATCACCTTTTCTTATAGTTTCTTCTGGAATTATTTCCTGGGGACCTTGCTTCTCTGGCTTTTGGTGTGCTCCTCTATTCTGGTGGCACATTTTGTCCATAAGCTTTTCAAGCATTTCAGAAATTGGAGGAAAAGGCCAGTGCCTCCTCATATGTGATTTGTTCTTTGGGCAGACATAAACCTCTAATTGAGAAGCCTCTATTAGTGGGACTTTCAAATGATTTCTCATATCTATTTTTATTGTCACAATTTGAATCTCTCATTGTTTTATATTTTCTTTTATAAAAAACTTAAAACTTTTCTCGTTTTAAAACACGATGGCGGGGCTGGAGAGATGGCTCAGCGGTTAAGAGCACCGTCTGCTCTTCCAGAGGACCCGGGTTCGATTCTCAGCACCCACATGGCAGCTAACAACTGTCTGTAGTTCCAGTTCCAGGCAAACACCAAGGCAAATAAATAAATAAATAAAGTTAAAAAAAAAAAAACACGATGGCATGTCTTGGTTTGACTTTTTCTTTTCTTATTTTAGATCCATACTACTAGAATAGGAAGAACATGCTTTTCAAAACTGAGATGTTGTGTTGTACTTTTTTCCTTTGGCCATTTTCTTTCCTCTGTAATAATACTTGTTCTATTTTTTAGGTCTCTTTTTAGTGGAAATATCAGCTCTCTTGCATCGGTTCTCAAGTTAAACATATGTGTGAGTCTGTGCATCTGTATCTGCTTTATTGTTCCACTTTCTCTGAAATGTCCTCAGTTTTTATATCCTAGGGTTCATGCTTAATTCTTTTAAAAGATGGTTATATTTTAACTTACCCAGAACTCCTTCATGCACTCAGAACATTTCTTTATATATGGTTTTCTGTTTCATGGGAGTTTCGTGAGTTCTAAAGATACAATTTATTACAAGATACCCTGATAGTTAATATTTAATTAAGCAAAAATGTATTTTAAGAACTTTCAGAGTTAGCTCTTTTAGTCCCCAGAACCAAATTGGTGGAGAGTAGAGAATGGTTCTTCAAAAGGGAAGAAATATGTTTGATGACAGGAAAAGAAATGGATGTCGGTGGCACAGATGGCAATGTCCACCCCTGAACGACCATGACTACCACACACCTCCTGGATCCAGGCATCATTGTTTGGCATAAGGGCTAGGAACATGGAGAAGGTCTAACACACCACCCTGCTGCGTTCAGGCCCTTTAATATAATTGGAAGCTAATGTCATTTGCCACTTGTCAGCCTCTGATGAATTCCTCCCCCAGTGCCTTGAACAGCCAGAAGCTCTGCAGGAAAGGCAGGCTGGAGCAGCAGGAGAGACAGAGAAGGGAGGGGCCTAGGGACTTACTCCTTCTTCATAAAAACCCTGATGGAAACTGTCAGCGGTACTCCCACCCACCCCCTCTGAAGTCAGGATGATGCTGCATCCATTTGAAGCCCATCAGAGCAAGAAGCTGTTTTAATAAGCAGCACTATTCACGAAAACTTTGTTCTCTTTCCCACTTCCTTCCAAAATAAGATAGACATGAACTTGCAGTGAACTCATCTGCCTCCTGCTTGATTTTCTTTTTGTTCACATGTGTTATCTTCTAGCCATGGCCACATCCTTTGGACACTAGTCAGGCAACAAACACTGGGGAGGAACAGCCTGAGCAGGGACAGCCTAGGATCTTCCCATGGAGAATGGAGAGATGAGGAAGGTGTTACCACATCCAGACGTAGAATTTAGAGCTCATTTATTCAGCCATGTACTTAGTTAGCAAGCATTAATTTGTCATTTAATATGTACTTTGCTGATAACACAAACAAGGATCAGATGTAATTTCTATTCACAGAGGAACTACTTACTGCTTTATTTTACAACTGTGTTTGAGCTGGGGGACAGAATCTGCAACAAGGTAATTAGAATGCACGTGGTCCCTGAAATTTATTGCATTGTTATTGAACACACACAAGTCATTGTTAGATAATCCATGAATTGTTCAGATATATAGGTTATTAAGCTTCTTCCCAAACACAAACCAATGTGAATTCTACCCTTAACTAACACAAGACCTGAGATAGCATTTATTCTAAATCTCCAGGATTTGCAGCCTCAGGGAAGGGATGTATGTCAGGTGTCCCTAATTTTATTTATTTTTTTAATTTAAGAATTTAAAAAGTTTATTTTCTATACCAACCACAGATTTCCCCTTGTTTCTTTTCTCACTCCACCCTGAGTCTTCCCACATACCCTTCTCTAAAAGGGTAAGGTCTCCCATGGGTACATTCAGTTGAGACAGGACCAAGTCCCTCCCTCTGAATCAAGGCTGAACAAGGTATCCCTCAATAAGAATGAGCTTCAAAAAAAGCCAGCTTATGCACAAGGGATAGATCTTGATCCCACTGCCAGGGGCCCCTTGAAAGGACCAAACTACACCACTGTCTCTTGTATTCAGAGGACCTACCTAGTTCAGTCCCATGAACTAGGAGAGGCTTCACAGCTGTCGGTCTAAAATTTGTGAGTACCCACTAGCTTGGTTTAGTTGTCTCTGTAGATTTCCCCATCATGATCTTGAACCCGCATGTTCATGTAATCCCTCTTCCTTCTCTTTGACTGGACTCCTGGAGCTAGGCTAGGTACTTGGCTGTGGATCTCTGCATCTGCTTTCATCAGTTACTGGATGAAGGCTCTATGAAGACAGTTAGAGTGGTCAGCAATCAATTACTGGGATAGGGCCAGCTCAGGCACCCTCTTCACTATTCCTAGTAATCTAAGCAGGGATTACTTATGGATTCCTGGGAAGTTCCCCAGCACCAGGTTTCTCCCTAATGCCATAATGTCTCCCTCTGTCATGATATCTCTTCCATTCCATTCCTGTCCCAGCTTGACCATCTCATTTCCTCATGTTCTCATCCCTCTATTGCCTCCCCCTCACCCACAGTTTACTCAGGAGATCTCATCTATTTCTCTTTCCCAGGGTGATCCATATATCCCTCTTAGGGTTCTCCTTGTTAGTTAGTTTCTCAAGAGCTGTGGGTTGCATGGTTATCCTTTGCCTTACATCTAGCATCTAGTTATGAGTGAAGAAATTGCTCAGCATCCTTAGTCATCAGGGAAATGCAAATCAGATGACTCTGAAATAGCATCTTACACCTGTCAGAATGGCTAAGATCAAAAACACTGATAACAGCCATTGCTGGAGAGGATGTGAAACAAGAGAAACACTACTCTACTGTTGCATCACCACTTTAGAAATCAGTATGGTGACTTCTCTGAAAATTGGGAATCAATCTACCTCAAGATCTAGTAAAACCACTCTTGGGCATATACCTAAGGGATGCTTAATTATACCACAAGGACACTTGTTCAACTACATTCATATTAGCATTATTCATAATAGCTAGAATCTGGAAACAACCTAGATGCCTCTTAACCAAAGAATGGATAAAGTGTTGGTACATATATACAATGTAATTACTCAGCAGTAAAAAATAATGAAATTTGCACAAAAATGAATGGAACTACAAAATATCATACTGAGTGGGATAATTCAGACTCAGACAAACATGGTATGTCCCTAACTTCTATGATGGGGTTTGTTAGTTTTATACCAAAGGGATTCTCTTTTTTTGAGAATATCTCTGAGTTATATTTGAAAAGGAAATGCTTTATTTTAGGTTAACCAAAACCCTTGAAAGATATATTTGTTCTGGGAGATAAATATATGAATTTGTGCATTTCACTGATGTACTTTTGAAACAGTGAGGACCAAGCTATGTGTTTTGGAAGAAAGCATCCCAACTTAGTTTTCTGCTCAGCATGAACAACAAAGGTTTTTCATCTATTTGTTTTACATAAGAGGTATCATAGAATTCTGTGAGATCTGATTAAGAAAACACACAAAAATGCATGCATGTCCACATGCACTGTGGCAATGCTGCAGAGAAAAAGAGCCAGTAGGATATGCATATATATGTGTGTGCATATGTGTATATATGTAAATACATATCTACATGTCTATATTGCACATGTATTTATGTATGTATCTACATTTAAGAGTTAGATTTACTGTTAAAAGTTAATTTGCACTATTGTAGAGACTTAGATAATCTATGATCATTATCTGCAAGCTGAAGTTCAGATTGTAATCTTTTGAACCTCATGCTGCAGGCCCCAGATAGCTTCCATGGAGGAAAATGTATTTTTGATAGAAAATTAGCAGATAATTTACATAGAAACTCTCTCTTTCTCTCTCTCTGTATATGTGTGTGTGTGTGTGTGTGTGTGTGTGTGTGAGAGAGAGAGAGAGAGAGAGAGAGAGAGAGAGAGAGAGAGAGCACGTGCATGTGCATGTGTGCTAAGACAAATGCTGGAACGGATAGCAAAGTCTGAGATGTGAAAATGAACTCAGATGTAGATTCTGTCTCTGCTTCCTATGAACAACCCTGAAAAACTTTCTTGGTGCTTACTACGCCTTCAGCCTGTACATCTACAAAGTAAAACTAACAATGGAAGTTACATCACAAGTGTCTTGTGAAATGAATGGTTCAGTGTCTGTTAGGGAATGACTTCCTATTTTTGAAGGGCTTTCGAGTGATGTCTAGTGCATATTAATCACCAGGTAGAATTGTTAGGTGAATATAAGTGGAGAGTTGAGAGCTGTACTAGACATGGCATGGTGTGTAGTTATCAACAGTGGCTGTTCTGAGCTTTTCTCCCTGGAACACACCACTAGCTGCCCTGAGTCTTGCTTCTTCACCCCTTCCTGTCTCACTCATTTGTTTTCTAGACTTGTGCAATTCCCACTCTTCAAACACATAACCTGAGCATCGTTTAAAGGTCTTTCCTGGGCTGGAGCGATGACTCAGAAAATAAGAACACAGGCTGCTCTTCCACAGGACCTGGGTTTGACTATGGCTCACAACTTTCCACAACTCGACTTCCAGGGCATCTAATACCTTCTTCTTGTCTCTGTGAGCACTGCATGCATGCACTGTACAAACATACAGGAAGGCAAAACACTCACACAATCAAAAAATAAAACCTGTTTAAAGTCTCTCCTGACCGTGGGATCATTGCACAGACTGTCCCTGATCTTTCATTTCTCATTTCCTTGTACTTCCAGTAATATATTCCTTATGAATTGAGTGAACCTCAGGTCTTAAGAACCACATATATGTTTTGGCATCTCACTATCATTTTTGGAATAATAAGGATTAAACCCTGTATCACAGATAACAGAAAGTATACAGTTTTGTTATCTGCTAAGCATGGCCTGAGAATCCTGGTGACAAAGGTTTAAATTTTCATTTACCTGTTTTACATAGGCCAGATATGCACCATAGACCCTGCTGGAATCCAATGTATTGTCTATCAATAATATAACTACCCACCCACTCACTCACTCATCCACCCATCCATCTCTATCTGGAAAAGAACTAATAAGGTATGTACATATAAATATATGTATATAAGTATAATTACAGATATATATGTATGCCTGTGCACAAATTTACATTTATGTGTGTATATATACATGCATATATATAATGTGTGTGCATGAGAGAAAGAGAGAGAGAGAGAGAGAGAGAGAGGGAGGTAGGGGGAGGGAGAGAGAGAGAGAGGGAGAGCTAGGGAGAGAGAGACAGATTTATTATTTGTACTAACTCAAACAATTTTTGAAACTTCTCTGATTTACTATCTAGAAGCCAGGGTTGAGATTTAAATTCAGATTTTTCTAATTCAATGAAATAAAGCTTTTTGTTTATCATGGATAAAAAATGAGACTTTATTCATAATAAAAAAGAAATAAAAATAAAGATACAGTAATTATTTGTCAAAAAATGCCTACTATCATCTAATGGCACATAATTACGCAAGCATAGTGACTTCCATAAGATGGATTGCATTGTTTAAAAGCATAGTGAAAATAGTGAGAAATCATTTGTTTTGAAAAATAAAAACTGAGAGTCCAGGAAAACACTCAGAAGGAACTTTGAGAGTGTAAACAACAGACTTGCCTAGGAGAAATAAAGCTTTTAATCACCATGAACCATCCCAATACAACCTCCAGGGCAACATAATAGGTACTCACAAACATACCCTTGCTGCTTTAATCATTAGAATTAAATGTAATTGAAGACTTTTCTGTACATCTGGGTTGAGCCCCCATTTGTATGTCCCTACCCTGGTGTAGCAACTATATCAGGACTTGTCCACACAGAGCTTTTTCTCAAGTGAGGTAAGGCCATCACACCAAAGACCATGCCATCTAGACTCTTAAGAAACACTTTGCCTTCCCTATGTAACCCTGTTGTCATTTTTTTTATTATTATTTTGTGTGGAAGAGAGGGAATGCCTGGATCCAGGCATGGATGCGTTATTCCACCATTCCCTGTGGCTGGACACCTGAAAACTGATGGAAGGTCCTGCTCAGCTTCAGCACTTTACCTATAAAGTACACTGACCCCTTCTCAAGAGACGAATGTCCACAGAAACAATATGTGGGAACATTCTTCAAGGTGTTCAGCAGGATGGAGAATTCTACTGAAAGAAAAAGTGAGGTTAGTCACCTGTTCTGTGGTAGATATGAAGCAAGAGCCTGAAGAACCTTCAGAAAGGGGCTCTGAAGACCGTTCTTGAGTGTTAGTAGTTCTCTTGTAGTCTATGACAGTTTCTACAAATAGAAAATAGGCCGGAGAGGTTTCCTAAGCAAGGTTATACAGAAACAGCAAGAGTCAGTCTTGGTTTGTACCTAAAGCTCCTTAGCTCCAAAGATTACACAGTCTAGAACCCTGCTTCAACCAGGTCCCCTGTTCCCTTCCCTAGGTGACATTTGGCCAACTCTGCAGATATTTTTGATCTTGTATACTTAGGAACAAAATATTTATTTATTTATTTATTTATTTGCTTGAATGTGTGTGTGTGTGTGTGTGTGTGTGTGTGTGTGTGTGTGTATTAGTCAGGGTTCTTGTTTGGTAGTTCAGTCTGATGTGGAAGTCACTATGTAGTCCATGATGGCCTCCAATTGGCAATCCTCCTGTTTCAAAGTCCTGAATATTAGTATTAGAGGAATATGTCACCATGCCTGCTAAGAGCTGGGGCAGTCATTCCTGACACTGAATAGGTAGAAGTCATGGACTCCAGTCAACATCCAACCAGTGTATGGAACAGCTTCCCAAGCTGTCAGTGGTCCCTAAGTCTGGAAACTCCTTTAAAGGGCTTATTTCTACCTTGCACTTAATATTTAGCAACCTATGTTGAATGCTTTTTTCACACTAGCTACTTTTCAATGTTTTAAATAATTTCATGTTATCCTATTGCATGTCTATTTAATAAGCTTGCCATTGTTTAGATTTGGGTCATTTACAGAGCAGGAGAATTGCAAACAATGCAAGAAAGATGTGGATCTAAGCAGGACTTCACAAAGAGATGAATGTATTGGTAAGATACATGCACAAAAGATCCATGCTTCACTTTCCTCTTTCCAAATTGCTCTTTGGAGGTGCTACACTCATTCACATACCTTCTTCTGGCAGTGAAAATGCACATTTTTTGCACACTCTCACCCACGCTGGGTTTTAGCAAACATTTGCAATTTTTTGTCATTTTGATAGATAAATAATTTGATCTTGTTGCTATTAAAATAGCTTCTCATTATTCACGAGCGTGGTTGAACATCTTGGACTTGCCTTAGTTATCTGAAGTTCTTAGAAATGTTCCCAGGCTGCTGCAGACACAGGAGCTGTGCCCTTTTAGGAGGAGGCTTCATTTTCACACCTTTTTCTCCCCATCCTGGAGGCTGGCTGCTTCTCTGGCAGAGCCCTGGGAAAGTGTGAAGATGGTGTTACCAGATTCTGTGAATACATGCTTTTAGGAAGCCTTCATATTGCAACTCTGGTGGGGAATCCCAAGTCAGCCCTCTGATCTGACTACTGTATCCCAGGCCTTTACCTTTATAAGCAGAGGTGTTTTTATGTAAATGCTAAGAGGAATTAGAATTACAAAACACAAATGAATCAGGATATTGGCTGGCAACTAGCACTTTGGTTTGTCATAGGCTAGTTACAAACTGTACATGGATGGAGCTAAAAGCTTATCTTTAGTTTTTAAGATTAGGATCTTTATATAAAGAAGGCAGATACTCAAATGGAAAGCAAATGGAAAAGGAAGTCTGATGCCATCTCCACCTTTTCAGGAAGCAAGGGAAAAAGGGCTTGTAGCATCTCACAACCCAGCAAAGGCATGCACACCTATAGAAGCTAGGCATTCACTCTCACTTTGGATGGTCTGACTTTGGATGGGTGTGAGGACTTGTTTCTTTAGGATGAACAAAATTGAAACTGACCCTCAGATCAGCATATGTGCTGCTGCTCAGACTCCCAAAGAAGAAAACCATGGATTAGGCTGTGTGCTGAGTACAACCAACTCTTCAACAAGGAGCTTCCAAGGGGCTGATAACTCACCAACCCTTGCTCATTTTGCTTCCAAATTCCAGTTACTAATTTATATATGAAACACAATATCTATTCTAAATTAATACTTCTTTTGTTTCTTAGAGAGGAGAGAAAAGATTTCCAAATTCTTTTTTTTTTTTGTAACTAGACCCTAAATTACATCACCACTGTATCTAAATACCACCTAGATGTGTGTTTAAAACATTCTCTGCCTTTTCTTAAGGGGTAGTAGTATTTCTTAGCCTACTGATATAGGTTTGGTCATATAACTTGCCTAGAACAATGGAATGTAAGTCAGAGTGATGTAGACCCCCATGAGTACAAGCTGTAATGGCTATAGCAGTGCATTTTACTCCTATACTATTTATTTTCCTGAATGATATGATCATCAGCCTCCTACAGAGCAGGGTCGTCTTCCATCAGTCTTAATCAAGACCTATTTGTTTTGATTGGTGTGACTTCTGAAATCACTAAGTATTAAGTCCTATAATGTTGGTGGGGTTTTTGTTTTTTTGCTTGCTTAACATGTTTGCCATGACTCTCTTTGTTGGGATCATGCTTGATCTGGTATGATACAATAACATGGTTACCCAGTTAGCTGGCTGATGTCTATGAATATACAGGCTTCATGCTCCATGGATGCTGGACTGTGGAGGGGAGGCATGGCAACAGGTAGGGCACAGCAGGAGACATTTAGATTCCTTCTCTGTAGAAGCACTTTATTATTATAATAAAGGAGGGGGGAGGGAGAAAGATAGCTCTCCCAGGAGGGAAGGAGGGAAGAAGTGAGACAGAGTGTGGAATAGTGGGAATTCTTCTTACATGGGGCTTGACATCAGAATTCAAGGCAGAGCATCACTTCAGAGGCTAGAACAGAATCCCAACACTATTGTATATCCATATAAAATTTAAAATCAGCTTGGCAACTGTTGTAAAAAACTAAGAGCCAGGACTATGAGATGCCTCAAGTTGACTCTTTAGATAAATTTAGAGAGAATTGCCATTTTAGCAATACAGTGTCTTATTATCCATGAATATAGACTGCCTTTCTCTGTATTCACTTTTTTTTTTATCAGTCGTGTTTAATGCTGTTTTAGAGTTTTCAGTGTCTCAAGCTTCTGTTTAATCCTTTTGTTACATTTCCTAAGTATTAGGCATTTTTTTTATTCCATTGACAATGGAACTGTTTGCTTGAGACATCTTCCTTTGAGGGTTTGTTGGTTGTTAGTATATATGAATAAAATAAGATTCCATAGTTATCTTGTATCCTGTTACATTTGCATATAATTTATTAGCATTATTAACTTGAAATATTTACTTAAAAATTTCCTTAGTCATTATCTTGCTGTCCGCAGACACATGCTACTTCTGCTCCATTCTTTTTTACATGGAGGCTATTTACTTAATTTTCCTCGATTCATTATCTTAGATAAAAATGCTAGCATGATGATGAGTGAATATGACAAGAGCAGGCATCCGTGTCTTGGCTTTGCCTTTGGAGGAAAGCATTTAATCTCTATTTATTTTGATGCTAGATGTGGGTTTTTTATGAAAAGATAATTTCATTTTTCTTAACATGTCAACTATGGGTTTGAATTTATACTACATAAATTATTACATGATTAGCTTTCTCATTTTATTTTTTTTAATCATTTTCATATTAGTTCTTTGAGAATATTATATAATGTATTTTAATCATATTCATTCTCCTCCCCAAACTATTCTCAGATCACCCCCACCCCCTACCTGCCCAACTTTGTGCCTTCTTTAAATAAACAACAAAAATAACCACAAAACCTTCAAGTACAGTTTCATATGTGCTTGGATATGTAGGTATCCACTAGAGTATGGTTGACATATGTGGGAGTATATTTTTAGGAAGAGTGACTGCTGTGGAATAATCCTCTTGTACACTGTAAAGATTTGTCACTCAAATTAGTTTAACAAACTGCTGACTGGCCAGTAGCCAGGCAGGAAGAATAGGCAAGGTGGCCAAACTGAGAATTCTGGGAAGGAATAGAGGGAAGTCTTGAGTCACCAGCCAGATGCAAAGGAAGCAAGATGAGAATGCTATATTGAGAAAAGGTGCCAAGAGCTATTACTAACTAGCTCTTA
Organism: Sigmodon hispidus; assembly: GCA_004025045.1. Lineage (NCBI taxonomy): Eukaryota > Metazoa > Chordata > Mammalia > Rodentia > Cricetidae > Sigmodon > Sigmodon hispidus. Next base: position 2,941 of record PVIH01014049.1, on the reverse strand, counting down.
CATTTAAATTAACCCATAATTATTATCTGTGTTTATGTGGCTAAACATAGATAATAATTATGGGTTAATTTAAATGTAAGAGCTAGTTAGTAATAAGCCTGAACTACCAGCTGAGCATTTATAAGTAATGTTAAGTCTTTGAATTAATATTTGGGAAGTAGCTGTTGAGTATTTGGGCAAATGAGACAGAAAGCTCTGCCTCCAGTTACATTTCATTACATGTGGTACCCACCATTGTTGTGTCTGCATCCCCATAAGACCTGAAAAAATTGACCAAAGTTTCTGAACACACAGAAATGGAGCCACACTGGGCTTCCTATTCTTATAGTCTCATGCCAGCAGCAGCGTAGAGATGGTTTCCAGAAGGTGCCTGTGAGTTGGAACTGGCCACCAGCTATTCCTGAAGTCTCTCATATGGACCATGGTACAGAGAGGCTTCTCCTAGCTCTGCCTGCAGGCTTAAGTTATCAATGTAAGCCCCACTAGCACACTGCATGGAGGTTTAGAGATTCTACTCATACAGAAAAAACATGGTTAGAGATGCTCACTATGGACAGACTCAGACAAAAAGGCTTCAGGTCTGTGATCATAGCCTATCATAGCCTATAAGAAATGTGTGGGGATTGAGAGAAAAAAGAGAGAAAGGATGTATACAGCCTTAAGTTTAAAATAATAAAGTTTTTTTTTTTAAAAAGGAGTGTAGTAATATTTTTTAAAGGTCACATAAAGATGAGAAATACACAGAGGATGGATTATGTATGTTGTGTTTTCTTTGAAGTTTTTGATTGTTAATGAACTAATTTCTAAGAGACGTTTAATTATAACAGCCACTAAATTAGATATGTTACTTTGAGAAAGAGGTTTTGCTTTTTACTTTCAAAGAAAATGAGAAGTTATGGATTCATTCCAGGCTAAGAAAAATCAGGTTTGATCAAGAAAAATCCTCTAAAAATCCTACAAATATGGAAAAATAAATCTAAAGTAATGTATGCTTTACCTCCTCAGACATAAAACAAAACAAAAGCTATCTTTAAATGGTTATGTACAATGCACAGTTTATATTTGTATTAATACAGATATGTATGCTACCTTTAAAAGTTTATATATTTCTAGAGCCAGGGAACCAGACATCAATGAAAATGGTTGGCCCAGATCATCCAATATCTTTATTGAAGTTTCCCTGAGTTCTGAATCCAGAAATATTTCAAGATGAATGGCCGAGATGATCTGTCTCACAAAATACTTTAGTCAGCACTTGACCATAATTCTACATTTTCTCAAGACCTACATAATATGACCAGCATCCTCAATCAGCAGGAAGTAGCCTAGAAAACTACACCCATATTTCTAAGAAAAGTTAATTATGGAAGTTTGTCTTTGTTTAAGGGGTTTGGTTACAAATTGTTATTGGTCATACACAATCTCTTTATAAAAGAAAAAAGGGGTTATATGATATATAAATTATGGAAAAGAGGGTAGATTATTATGATGGGAACAAAGGATAAATTATTAAATTTAATACAAAACAACTGTTAATCTTACGTATTTTACATTGGTATAGATTTTAGTTTGTTGATACAAATTAAATGTTAATTTTGTTATTCTATATGTATATTTCTACTATTGTTTAAAGTATTGTATTTATACAGCTCAATTAAAAATGTAAAATGTAATTAAGAAATACAGATTAATAGCTACCTATGATAGTGAAACTTATAGTTATGTTAGTTAGATTTTCTAGATATAAAAACATATTTCAGATAGATAGGAAATCTTCAAACGCTTAAAAAAACTATAGAATATGGCATTTATTGACAGTGAGACATGTTTGCTCTTGGCAGCACCAATCTACTTCAAAGAAGTTGACTGGCATTTAGAAAAATTTCATATGGAGGTTACATTTTGTAAGGTAAAATTAGCTACTGGGCAAAAAATTGCCCTTGTCTCAACTGCTGACAGTAAGCTGTCCAAACTGGACAAGCAAGACACACAAAAAAGTGACTGCAGAATTTGTCAAGACAAGGTGAGACAGTCCTTCAATAACCTTGCTTCAATGAAAAGATTCTCAGATATTCTAGGCCTGTAGGCTGAAGTTGAATGCCCCAATATTGCAAAGAAACCTTGGGTTTCTAGAAACTAGAAAACTTCAGGAAGACAGTTATTTCTATCATTTCCTAATTTTGGAAGTTATTTGCTCTGCAACTCCTGTTTACTCAGGTAATTTTATATCATTCTGGAGTCATTGATGGAATTGAAGACTAAATTGCTATAATTATAGTTTTTCTTAGTTATAATAGAAAGTAAATTAAATAGAAAACTTTAGACTCACCAAGATAATTAAGTATTTTCTCTAATTTTGAAAAATGCAAATGGATTAGATTATGTTGCTATAATTTTTACTTAGTAACTGTTTTTGTTGTATATAATCTTACTATGTTAAAGTTAAAAACCATCCTTTTAACTAAGACAAAAAAGGGGAAATGCTACAGAATTATCATCTTGTACATTGTAAAGAGTTGTCACTTAAATTGGTTTAATAAGATGTTGATTGGCCAATAGCCAAACAGGAAGCATAGCCAGGAAAGTCAAACTGAGAATTCTGGGAAAGAGAAGGGAAAAGTCAGGAGTCACTAGCCATATGCAGAAGAAGCAAGATGAGAATGTCATACTGAAAAAAATGGTGCCACGCTATGTGGGTAAACATACATAAGAATTATGGGTCAATTTAAATGTAAGAGCCAATTAGTAATAAGCCTGAGCTACCAGCTGAGAAATTATAAGTAACATTAAGGCTCTGAGTCAATTACTTGGAAAGTGGCTGCTGGGTATTTAGGATCCAATGGATGAGACAGACAGAAAGCTCCACTTCCATTTTCAAATGACTACTCTCTTTCCCCATTTCTAACAATTGCAAATAGCTCCTTATGTAGATGGTAAATAA
>PVIH01014048.1:0-55637 GCA_004025045.1 Sigmodon hispidus | reverse complement strand
CTCCCACCCCTGCACACTCACTCCCACCTCCCATTCCCACCCCGCCCCTGTGCTTCCATCCATGGAGGGGAGATTGGTTGCAGTTCTAAGATTACCAGATCTGTCCCCAATCTGGAGCCAAACTCCCTCTCTATTGCTTTCACAAAGGGATGGAGATTTATTCACAGGATAAAACAAAATGAAAAGTGTCTGACTTGGGGTTCCAAAAGTAAAGTTGTAGCTGGGTGTCTCATACTGGCAGCAGGAGTGGTAAGTCAACCTTGAGCGCTGAATGCTGAGGCACACCGTTTGCCTCCTCCCTGCCTGTAGCCCCGATACTAGCATGTGCTCTTAACCCCCAGGGAAGAAGTAAACATGTCTCTTTTGGAGACTCCCACTAACCCCAGAGGAAAGAAAACACACCCTGGGCTACCAACTATCAACCCAACACCTTACTCAGAGGCTCATGCTTGCTGAGCTTTATACTCCCCAGTTCTTACCCAGGTCACCAAGGGTTCCATCTGAGTTGACACTCCAAAACAATAGGAAACAGTAAGAGAATGGAGAAAATCCTAAGAGCTTTTTAAAATTTATATCCTCATAGAGTAAGACACAGTAGTACACTCTTGAAAATGAAACAGACAGGTCATGAGGGGGGACAGGACTCCGTGGGTGAAAGTCTTTATGGAGCAAGTCTGGCACAGGAGCTTGATCCCAGGACTCAGAAAGGTGAATGGACCCCACAAAGTTTTTCTCTGACCTCCACATGCACCACAATAACAATGTAGAATCCAGATCCCCCACCACCCCCTTCCTACCAATCCAATCCTGTGTCTTTTCTTTTTGTTTTTTAACCCCAGCAAGACCAATTTGTGCTACCAATATTCTTGGAGTGGCCTTCCACTGCATCATGGGAACTCACTTGAGACTATGCTCTTAAAGAAACTAATTCTCCCTCTCTGGATGGTGAACAATTGCTGAGAGCTATTTTATGACACATGTCTGAAACCCAAGCCTTCAGAATGCTGAGGCAGGAAGATTGCCATGAGTTGGAGAGCAGCCTGGGATATGTAATAAAGCCCTGATTTGGGGTGGGGGGAAGTCTGTTACAATATCTAATTACAAACGGTTCCTCCCCCTCACTGGAATCAAAAAGCATCCCTTTATATAAAGCTGTTTGAACGCGAGTCTAAAATCCACTCCTTTCCCTCATGGATCCATTGTCCTGACTTTGGTCCTCAAATAACAAATTGTTGAGGCAAAGGAAAAATAAATGTGAAATGGGAGGGTTTGGCTGTGAGATTATAATTGATTGTATATTTTTGACATTCTCAAAGTTGCCACATTGATTTTTAGGATAACATTTAGGATGCAACACAAAAGAAGAGGTTTTGTCTGAAACATTTCCCTAGAGATCCGGAATATGAAACAGAACACAGCATAAACCAGAAAGATCCTTCCAGAAGACTGCCAGTTCCTCAGGGCAAAGGGTGGAGGGAACGAGCATACTGTTCTCCAGGCTCATAGCTGAAGAAGCCACTCAGGAGCAGCCGTAAGGAAGCTGGACACTGATGAACTCTGATGCCAGGGCCAGATTCATCCTCTGGCGGTAACACCATCACACAATCCCCCTGGACCTGTAACCAGGAAAGATGGGAGCATCAAGCAAGAAAACTTGATGCTGAGTTGCTAAGAGTTGCTTTTGTTCCTTGCTCCTGGCTAGCTACTCCTGAAAACAAAACGTAGGTAACTGTGTGAGCCTCATGTGTCAGCACAAAAGGTTTCATGTAACCCCTGGAACAGGGTCATCAAGGCCTGCCCAACACAGGCTCTGGACAAGATGAATACCTTCCCAAATCAAGGCAGATGGTGCATAAAGTTAAGGCGATGAGCGGGTGTGCTATGTGAAGATTCTCAACTGTAACTATCCCGTGATTGTGAACGTTATTTATAAAAACTATCCGTGGCTGTCCTTCTGTGCAGCAGATATGTCAGCGTGCCAAGCTTGGGGGTGAGGGGGCCTGGAAAGAGAAGTCTACAGATCTTCCCAATCATATGGACTGCGGCCAGGGCCGTTAGTAGTGTGCCCGTGGTTTTGATTACGTGACGACCAGAGGCTTCCGTCCTTCTTCAAGTTTTCAGTCTTCCCAATCTTCACATAGTTGAATTATTTGGCTGTTGTTGTTTTTGCCACATGGACTCAGGCTATTAAATACAACATAGAAAAGATGGCTATGTTACTTCAGCTTCACATCCTCAATTAAAGTACACCCATGAGCGGATGACCAGAAGCTGAGAACTTCATAGTTTTCATTGAGGGTTTCCCTGATGGAAATCTGCTGTGGTTTCATCAAGCACATGACCTTATCTTTGCTGAGCCTGTTGGCCTTGAAAAAATGCACCATGACCAACAGTATGTTTTCCATCATCAACTCCACCTCTGGGCTCTCAGTTGCCTTGGCTTGTCATTCACTCCTTTGTTCTCAAATAACTTTTTGACAAGGTGCCAGTCATGACGGACTGCATAATGACATAGGATAACTTGGAGAAAGTTCACCTGAGGGACTACTTGCAAAGGGGGCAGAATTCTGGAGACTGATGTTGGGGGGATGCATCCTAGAACAGCAGAGTGATGTCAGCTCTGCCTTGTCAACACAGAGGTCTGTCCAGGGACAGACAAGGGTGGCTCTGAGGAGAGAGTGAAGCTCTCCATGGGGGGGGGGCCTACAGGACAGGAGCTGAGGCCTATGGTCCAGGGAGAACTCACAGTGTCTGTTAGATAGGGTGGGAGAATCCAACCTCCTGCCTGACTCCTGCCAGATTATCCAGTAGCCAACCTCAACCACAGCCCACCAGTATGGGCCCCAGAGCTGAGTAGAGAGTAGACCTGGAGGAGTGTTTTAGTCTCTTTAGTGTTACTATTACAGAATGTCTGGGTAATGGGAAAAAATCTGACTCACTGTTCTAGGTGCAGCTGAGAGGACTGGGACCCTGAGACTCAAGTACTGTACTTGACCTTGACTGTAGGAGATGTACTTCCAATCCTTTGTCAGAATATCCACAAAGCACCCAGCACTTTGTGGGGATCTTGTGCATAGGATCTGAGCTGATTCTAATACTAGGAAGCCCAAAATGCAATTGTAGCCCATGTGTCAGAGTTGATCTTAAAAAGAAATCAAAGAAAGCTGGGCATTGGTAGGACATGCCTTTAATTCCAGCACTCGAGAGGTAGAGGCAGGTAGATCTCTGTGAGTTCAAGGCCAGCCTGGTCTACAGAGTGTGTCCTGGACAGCCAGGGCTACACAGAGAAACCCTGTGTCAGAAAAAAAGATGTCAAAGATAAATTGAATGTTAGCCTGAGTCCATCCTGCATTCTGGCAAATGAGACCTTGAGCCCACCATCTACATCAAGCTGCACACCCTGTATACATATTTGATATGCACGTACTTAGGAGTTAACCTGATTTATAAACTAGGAGACACTAGAGTCAAAAAAACTGAATGGACATTTATGTAACTGTACCCTGGTTGGGTAGCAACTTCCTCTGAATTGAAACTTTCCATCCTGGAAGAGGATCCTAGGACTCAGGAAGTGCCTAAGCAGGTTTATACAGACTGAGGAAGTAGGGCTGGAGAGGGCTCAACCATCAAGTGAATGCCCTGCTCTTACAGAGGACCCAGGTTCAGTTCCCAGCACAATGGGTATCCAGAGGAGTTCACAACTACCTGTAACACCAACGACAGGGGATCTTCTGCACTCTGCAAGCACTGGAACTCATGCACACGTGTGTACGTGTGGTGTGTGTGTGTGAGAGAGAGAGACAGAGAGAGACAGAGAGAGAGAGAGAGAGAGAGAGAGAGAGAGAGAATTCCTGGCATGTAGCAGCTACGTGGTAAACATGCTAGTCCTACAACCCGACATGGCACCAGCAGAACACGCCCCTAGGCGTGGCTATGTAAATCAGTGCCTACCCATTCTCTTAAAAAGGAGGAGCCACAAGGAGGGTCCTTCCTTTTTTTTCCCTACTGCTTCTCTTCCCTTTCACCAGCCGGCAACTTCCCCAGATAAACTCTGCCAGCTGGTAGTGTGCAAGTTCTCACGCGCACAACCAACAGTGTGCACATACACAATTAAAATTAAGAATAAAAAATAAAAGACCCAAGAAGTAAAGGAGGAACTCAGAGGTTTCAGAAAAAAACCAGATTCTTCGAGGAGCTAAACGAAAGTCTCCTCAACCTGCAGGTTGTATAGACAGCCCAGGGTTCCAGCTTTTATGAACATCACCCATCAGTCTGTCAGCTGCCTTTGATTCCCCCATGCTCCTGTGAGTAACACCCCAAACCCAGTGGTTCAGGGAGGTGCACTTTGGGGTTACGGTTACTTTAGTCTGTTGTCATTATTTTGTCTTGGATGAAAAGACATTTCCTTATGTCTCCCCAAGAACAGTCGTCCACCCCCCAGCCAAGATGATAACTCAGACGTGGTGCATTCTAGGTAAAATAACAGTTTAGTAGCACACTCAAACTCTAAATAATGCAGAGTATGATCTCTTGGAAACCAAACACACCATGGTGAACAGCAGTGGACCACCCTCAGACTTCTCCTTGGTAGCCTCTGCTGCTGATAATTTGCATGTTGTATATTTACTAGATTAAAGTGGTCTAAGTGCTAGCCTTTGGGGGTGTGACTTTTTAATGATAAAATATACTTTTTTTTTCCAGTCTCCATCAAGGAGAAGGATTAGAGTAGTCTACATTCACCGGACACAGAGAATACTCTTCTCACTGTGTTTGCCCTCCTGTTCTCTCCCACCTGAACCAGAGGACCTCTATGTTCAGAAAGTTCAAAAGCATCAGAGCACTTTACTGTACTGATGGCGTGGAGCCCAAAGAGAGGCAGTGGATGGCATTCCTCTGCATATAGCACACTTGGGAACATAAACCAGGCCATTCATTGGGTGTCTCCAACAGCTACTCTCAGTTTTCAGAATATCTCCCAAAACAAGAGCAGATCCTGTGTCAGGTTCAAGCTGCTGAGCGTCCTCAGCTCTTGACCAAATCACTCAACAGTTGCCATGACAAACCAAGGTGGGCTCTCTGAAATAAGGGAGCCAATGGATGGGTTATTGTAGTAAGGCCATGCCACACACTGCAGAAAACCACTTGTCCTATGAAAAGGAACTCCTACCATGCCAGCATCCCCTAGTGGACACTGTGAGACGTCAGGACATAACAGACTGTGGAACTGGAGCCCACCTTAATGAGCTGAATATCAGAGCCACCAAATCGCAAGGAGGCACTGCTGGTAATCACCAGGAGACACTGGCTCTTCTGTCGTCACAACTTTTGGTTCCACTTTGTTCCCATCAGGGCCAGGTGTACAGCTTCTCTTGTGAAATGTGTGTACAGCAGAGAAGGGACCGTATGACCCTGGCTGTTGCTACATAACAATGCAATCCTAGCCCAATGGGGAACAGGACTCCTTGGTGACTCTATGCCTAGTGATAACTGTAACATGAAATAGCCTAAAGCCTCTCCTGAAAAAGGGCACCATGACCTCAGGGATAAAGGTCTTAGTTATTCCATTGACAACAACCTAAACCAACAGAACGGCCTGTCCAGGAGGAAACGGTGCTGACAGAGGAAGGTAATAACCGCTAATAGTGGCTTCAGGACCAACCCAAACAGCACAGATTGCACCTTGTACCTCTAAAGGTACTTTAAGACAGTATTAACATTTTAAAACATATTTTTTGTTGATTATTTGGGAACTCATTTGCCAGGCCTACCCCATCTGCCCTCCTCCCTTGTTACTCACCCCCAAAGATAAAATAAAATAAAAAATTCTCTCCAACTCCCTGGGCTACAGTCTGTTCCTTGACCAACCACAGCCTTCTCACTCCCGTCACAGCTATGGAATATCCCACTCTGTCATGCAAGTACCACTCTGCTCCTCCATCTCTCCCGAATCTCAGTCATACATTCATCCTTGCGGTGGCACTGGAAGCTACAGTGTGTGGCACGGTATTCCTTTTGGCCAAAACAGCTTTACTTGAGTGAGTGAGTCATTGCTATGAGTCACTGGTCTGGTTCAAGGCCTCTGGCTTCTGCTCCACCATTAATATTCAATCCTCACCAGAGCTCTTCTGAGATTTCCTGCCGTTGCCCAGAGTCATAGCAATCCTGCGGAACCAGGACTGGCCCCTTCACACACTCCAGCACCTCACAGATGGTGTACATGTTGAGATGGCCAACTCATGGTCTTGGATCTGGGCCAGGGTAGTAGTTGAGTTGGTCACCACATCCCCCAACCCATGCCACCAGGGCCAGCTCTTCCACATCTCCCAGGGAGGACCTGGACAAGTTCCCGCCCCCATGCCACCTTCAGCACCATCTTGCAATGTCTGGAGAAGGGTCAAGCTAGTTCAACACAACTCTCAGACATCAACATGGCTTTAGAAAGCCTCCCAGACCATGGACATTCACATGGCCTTTGATTGTAACACAGGCCACAAATAGCAACACATACACAAGCATGTCCATTTACATATACCATAAGCACACATATACAAAGAGACACAAAATAAGCCCTGCTTGAATTTCCATCTGCTGCCCTGTGGGATTCAGATTCATGACTAGCATCCACTCCTACCCTCATATCATATGTGTTCTACTACCCTTCTCCTCCCAGCACAGAAAGTCCTTTCTATCTTTGTGGACACTTCTCTAGTTTCCCAATTTATACACACACTTGCCCCCACATTAATACACAGATATAAAAACCCAAAGCTGGGATCTGCATATGAAAGATCACAGGAACCATTAACTTTCTGTGCATTTAATATGTTTTTCAATTTTATCTATTTTCCTGCAAGTTTCATAATTTTTTATTATATTATATATAATATATAATATTACGTATAATATAATAAAAATAATATATATATAAATTATATATAATTTTTTATTATATATTACATTTTCATTATCAATTCAAAAGTCTTTTATTAAAAAGTGAAAAACTGAAATGAACTCTGTATGGGGCCCTAGTGGGTCAGGCCACTGCACCAGAGGATGGTGGCAGGTGCCAGTGGTGTTCTTCAGTATTGCCATCACTGCCCACCCAAGCAAGCCTCTGGGGAAGACGTTCTTATCCCAGTTTGTCATCTATCTGTCTCTCTGTGTGCGAGTGTGTGTCTCATTCTCTCTCTCTCTCTCTCTCTCTCTCTCTCTCTCTCTCTCTCTCTCTCTCTCTCCTCTCCTCTCCTCCATCCCTCCCTTCTCTCTCTCTTTTGTTTGGTTTCCTGAACATGCTCTGCCAGCACACACAGCAGACCACAGACATTGGAAACTAAAATGTCCCTGAAGCAGCTCCACCCATAATGGTTAAACACTGGTGTGTGGAGAATGGCTTCATCATTTTCTCCACAATCCCTGGTGAGGTTAACCCTCGGTTGTCCACAGAGGTAATTTGCCCACCAACATATGCTGTACTTTCTTTTCTCTTTTCTTTGTTTGGTCTCCTCCATCCTTCAGCGATACTGATCAGTCACATCACTGACCAGCCACTTGCATTCAAAGCTTTGTTTCAGGAACTGTTTCAGGGGAGAACCAATCTAAGATGCTCCAGGAGTCAAGTTATTTACAATCATTATAGTTGTGTGATATGGTTCTGTAAAGGCATCAACTAAAGCAATGTAAAAAATCAGGATGGAGGGCTGGAAAGTCAGCGGTTAAGAACACTGACTCTTCTTCTGGAGGACCTGAGTTCGATTCCCAGCATCCACATGGCAGCTAACAACTGTCTGTAATTCCAAGATCTGACACCCTTACACAGTTATGCATGCAGTTAAAACACCAATTAACATAAAATAAATATATATATTTAAAATCAGGATGGAGTCCAGAAATGAACCCACTTGTACATAAACACTTGGCTTACAGCAAAGGAGGACATTCTGGGAGTAAAAAGGGATGGCCATCCAGTGAATTAAATCTGTGGACACCAAAGCCAGTTCCTGCTCCTTAGCTAGTGAACAAGATACAGTTTCCTGATAATGCACTGAGAAAACATCTGCATTCCTTTTTAGGAAGTAACTGTTTAGGGAGATTTCTTCTAAGTGCACAAACAGCAGTGAACAGACAACCAGGTCTCATCCTCACACTGTTGACTTTCTGAACTAATACATTTCTGTCTCGGGAGACTGTGCTGTGTGTGCTTCTGCCCACTAGATGTCAGCAGATCTCCTCTTCCATCACCCCTTGGGACAAAAATGTTCCCAACACATCTTCAAATGAGAGGGGTATAGTCAAAGACCTAAAAGGAAATGGGAGAAAGCAGAATGTCCAATTAGATTTGAACTTTGGCTAAAGAAGAAAAAAGGACATATGTCTGTATGCACACACATAAACACACAGAAAGGAAACCAGTGAGGTATCTTTTCTCACTGGACCCCATGGCACAGGCTTGTTATCCCAGTTTCTCAGGAGACTGTGTTAGAAGAATCACAAGTTCAAGGCCACCTGAGCAACTGAAGAAGAGCCCTGCCTCAAAATAATAGAAAAGTTTATGGGCCATCAAGATGGTTTTGTGAGTAAGGGGCCTGCAGAGAATCTGACCCACAAAGAAGAGGACTGAGCCCACCAGATATCCCTTGACCACCACACATGCACTATGGTACATGCATACATGTTACACAAACATGAACACATTCACACTAAATAAAATGTAATTAAAATCTAAGTTTACATAAGATGGCTGAGGATACAGCTTATGCACACAGCCCTAAGTTCAGTAAGATGTATTTTTTTTTCATTGTTTACCTGGTATTGGTATTTATTGAATGGTCTACATTTTATATGATTTTTACCAAAGGGTACAAAAATCATTCCATAATTGAGAGTCATTGACTTGGGATAAAGTTATTTGATAAATTGGGCTGCAAGAAAGATTTCTTATTCATCAAAAGATAGCATTAAGTAGAAAAGGAAAGCCACAGAATGGAAACTATGAAAGCCAGGCAGAGGCAAGAACTTTAATCCCAGAACTCAGGAGGCAGAGGCAAGTGGGTCTCTAATGGTTCCAGGCCAGCCTGGTCTACACAGTGAGACCTATCACAAAACAGGGAAAGGGGTTTATATCACATGTATTAACAAAACACAGCTCTCACCCAAAGACTTTATTTGGAGACAAATATTAGTGGCAACAGCCCAGGGTACCTGAATTCAAGCTGCTGTGAATGAGATGCTCCATCATGGAAGATTGCACAAGCTTTTAAGACCACAGAACAAGGGGAAGTTTTAGCTCATGTTGTTTACTAATACATTGGTGGAAACAGCAGATGGGTAGGTTGCAGCAAAGGGAAGAAAATTCTGCTTTGCTGAAATTGTTTCAGGTGCTTTCTGGTGTCATCCTGAGCACAGGGTTGGTAGGAAACTAGCAATCTACTACAGATATATTCCAAAGATTTTCTGGTAGTCCAAAGATGTCACAGTAAGTGAGAGCAATGATAACTCAAAATAATCTACTGTGGATCTGCAATATTCCAATGAAGGCCTGATCAGCCATCCACCTTTGTGGACTCTTTTACCCAGGTGTGGCTTTTTTCCTTGGAACTAGTCTACAAACACAAACAGAGAGCTCGCAGATACCATTTGTAAATTATGCATATCAATCAATAAGAAAAGATCAGATGGCTAGGTGTGGTAGCACACACCTTCAATCCCGGTACTCAGAAGGCTGAAGAAGAGGGGATCTCTGTAAGTCCAGAAAAGATTAGACAACTCAATGACAGCATAAGCGAGTAACTTGAACACAAAATTAACAAAATACCATGATCAAATTGCTAATAAACATGCCAATTATCAAGCTGCATTAGCAATCGGAAAAACACAAACTAAGCATCAAATTGCCAGCATTATGCATTCCCAAGAATGGCTAAAATTAGGAAGACTGATAATATCAAGGGGAAGAACAGGAACTTTCATCTGCTGTTTAAAGAGAGCATCAATCAATTAACTCAGCCACTTTAATAAAAACAGCCAAGAAACTGAAGAAACACAAGCTGTATACATCAGTTCCACACCTAGGATCACACCCAAGTATCTACACTACATAGCATGAGTAAGAACAGTAACACGGCCTGTGGAACAACCCAAAAATCCATCAACAGTACAATGAATAAGTAAAACTGTAGTGAAGTCAAGCTACGGGGTAACACCCAGCAGTAAACATTAGCACAAAAAACAGGTGAACCTCACAATCAAAATATCAAACTTAGAAAAGGGTAGATTGTTTATTTTTTTATTCTTCTCTTACACAATACATTCTGTCCAAAGTTTCCAGTCCCTCTTAATTTTTTTCTGTTCACTTATCAACTGCTCACGAGTCCATTGATATTTTAATTATTATCTGTGGTCCATGATCTCTCACTTAGTGCCCTATAAGATGCTTAAGTCGTGGCCTGGCTGGGCTTCCAGTCCTGTGGTCCTGACTCTGCCTGGGCCACAATAAGTAAGTTTAATCTAAGTCTCTGTTGTTCTATGTATTAGTAGGACTCAAGAATCAAAGGCTGGGGTGAAAACCTGCTAGACCAGAGAAGCTGAGAATCAACCAGCTGACCTTGCTTTTTAGCTGGAGACACCACAGGAAATGTGTCTCTTCTCTTGTCCCAGAACCAAGAAGAATCTCAAACTCCAGTCCCTGTCCTTTTTTTCCTGTGCATCTTCTCTATCCTGTGAGCCGTGTTCCCCTGGTGTCCTTGACCTTCTCGCTGGCTCCTACAGCTCTTCCTCCCCTCTTCCTTGGGCTTCCCTGAGCTCTACCTACTGTTTGACTGTGGGTGTCTGCATCTGCTCCATCAGCTGCCAAAGGAAGCCTCTCTAATGACGATTGGGCTGGGTGCTGATCTATGAGTCTACAGAATATCATTAGGAATCACTTCATTGGCTTTTTTTCTTTTATTAATCATATTTGGTTCTATCCTAGGTCTTTGGGCCATCCAGCTCCAGTTCCTGGCCATTCAGGCAGTGTCTGGCATGGGCTCCCTCTCGTGGTTTGGGCCTCAAATTAGATCTGTAATTGGTTGACCACTTCTACAAGCTCTGAGCCACGATTGCACAAGCACATCTTGAAGGCAGGACAGATTGAAGGTTTCATGGCTGGATTGGTGTTCCAGTTTCACCATCCATACGGAGCCTTGCCAGGTTACCAAAGATGGCCAGTTCAGACTCCATATTCTCTATTACTAGGAGTCCTTGCTAGGGTCACCCTCATAGATTCCAGGAAGTTTCCATTGCACCAGGTTTCCATATGACTCCCCCAAATGTCCCCTTATTCCAACTGTCTCTCCCTGTTCTCTCTCTCTCTCTCTCTCTCTCTCTCTCTCTCTCTCTCTCTCTTTCTCTCTCTCCCTCCTTCCCCGCCCCCACTTGATCCCTTCTCTTCCCTTTCCCTCCTGCTCCAAGTCCACCTACAAAATGTATTCTATTTCTCCTTCCCAGGGAGATGCATGCATCCCTCCCAGAGCCCTCCTTGCTACTTAGCCTCTCTAGGTCTGTGGATTGAAGCATGATTATCCATTACTTATAAGTGAGTACATATCATGCTTGTCTTTCTGGGTCTAGGTGACCTCATTTAGGATGATTTTTTTTTCTAGTTCCATCCATTTGCCTGAAAATTTCATGTAATTGTTTTCCTAACAGTGGAATAATACTCCAATGTGCAAATGTACCCCATTTTCTTTATCCATTCTTTGGTTGAGAGACATCTAGGTTGTTTCCAGATTCTGGCTGTTATGAATAAAGCTACTATGAACATAGTTGGGCAAATGTTCTTGTGATAGGGTGGGTATCATGGGTATATGACCAATTGTGCTATAGCTGGGTCTTGAGTTAGAGCAATTCTAAAAGGGCAGACTTAAAAAACCAATTGCAACAGTTTACTTATATAAACTTTCAGAAACAGGCAAACTAACCAGGGGTTAACATTTTAAGATGACTGTTAGATTTGATGAGATGGAGGAGGAGTCAGTGAGAGACACAGGGTTGATGGGAGGTGTAAGGATGCTTCCACACGGCTGCTGATGTTGTTTCCTGGTGAGTGAAAGCCAAGAAAATAACCAGGGGCTTAACAAAAGGATGGGGAGTGCTGGAGTTCCCATCCCAAATAGTGCTTTCTCCGAAGAAAGAAGGGTGCTTTTATTGGGGGGAAATACACATATTCAGTAGCAAAGACCCCATATCACATAGGAGCAAGAGAGTCCCTGGATACATTCAGTTCAAGGTCATAATCGCAGGATCAAAAAAGCCCTCATGGAAGCTTTGGGCAGATGGTTTAACACCATAATAAGCAAGTTAACCGCACAGCACCTACGAAGAATGATTAGGAGTGACTCAGTGATTTGTGCTAGTTCCTTATAAGCTTCTCCAATGCATCTAAATTAAAACAGAAGAGAAAGCTCACTCTATGTAAGGCTCATTAGAGTCTTTGAAAGGGCTACCAGTCCCTGACAATGATGGGATGTTGGCCCTAACGGTGCCTGTTTCTCCTGGCCACTAACAATTGCAGGAAATGTGCTCATTCTGTGACGACTCCTTTGAGTTTATTAGTGTTACACTCTATGTCATGGATTGTTTTCTGTGTCTGATTCTCAGTCCCTCCAAGTACTTTTGATTACTTAATTTCTTGCTAACACTAAACTTCTGCTCTCAGGGGCTTTTCTTTTGTCTTCACCCTGACAAATTTAGGAGTTGCTGAGACAGGGTCTCAGTAGTTATTTCTGGCTATCCTGGAACTCATGATGTATAGACCAAGCTAGCTTCCAACTCAGTTCTGCCTGCCTCTGCCTCCCCGAAACCCTCAGTTGCTGAAATTAAAGATGTGGGCCACCATGCCCTGCAAAGTTTACAAGGTTCGATTTTGTTCTTTACAGCCTTTGGCCTATGTTGGTCAATCACAAAGGAAGGTTTTTTTCTAATCACCTAGAAATGTTTCATTTGTTGAATGTACACTGCTTCTGTTGCCTTTTAATATCCCATCTTTCAGTTTTTCATTAACTAATTTTCCTATCTTAATGCAGTTAGCTCCGTTATCCCTCAGGATTTTAAATTTAATTGGGCATAAATACTATTACTAAAGAAATTACAGCTAACTGCTGGCCTACATTATAGCCCAGTCTGTTAGATAGAGTAACTGAAGCAGCAGCTGTTGGCTCTGGAAAGGAAGTTGACACGTGATTACGCTTCAGAAATGTTTACTAGGAGAAAGGGCCACCGGACCACAATGGGGGAGGGGCCCTAGAAAAGAACCAATACAATTGCGTCAGAATCATCACAAGGCTTTAAAGGGGAGGAGAGACTTCCCTTAAAAATCTAAAGAGAAGTGAGAATCTTTAAAAGTGAGAATAAGGCCAGGCACTGGTGGCTCACATCTTTAATCCCAGCACTTGGGAGGCATAAGATGCATCTCTGAGTCCAAGGCCAGCCTGTTCTACATAGTGAGTTCCAGGACAGCTCTGGCTGCACAGAGAAACCCTGTCTCAATGAGAGAGAGAGAGAGAGAGAGAGAGAGAGAGAGAGAGAGAGAGAGAGAGAGAGGTGGGGGGTCAGAGAAGCACCTTAGAGAGACCCCCCCTAAAAAGAAATGTCTGACTTTCACCCCCTGCAGGGGCTTGTTAAAAGTTTCATATGACAACATTTAGTTCAACACAGCTTATGTAACAAACACCATGGAAGAACCCAGTACTGGTTGGGACCGTGAATTAGGGGAAATCAGCGGCATGGCTACACAGCTTCCTAACAGTCCTTCCCAGGGATGGAACTGCAGGGGACCAATCTCTTCAGGCTGTGGGACCTATCCTCTTAAGAGTAGCCATCGTCTTTAAAGGTTCTGATATTTGGGCTGGAGAGATGGCTCAGTGGTTAAGAGCACCGTCTGCTCTTCCAGAAGACCTGGGTTCAATTCCCAGCACCCACATGGCAACTCACAACTGTCTGTAGTTCCAGTTCCAGGCAAACACCAAGGCAAATAAATAAATAAGAGTGTTTTTTTTAATAAAAAGGTTCTGATATTCTTTGTGTCAACATTTTCAGTTTCTGTCACCATGAAACATTTGTACGGTTTGTCTTCTAAAGTAATACTGTCTGTACTGCATCAATAGCTTCTCTTATCTCAGTTTTTACTTGATATCTAGTCAGGTCAGGTGATCCTTAATAGAAAGTATCTCCACTGTTTTATAAGTAGGTTTCACTGCTTCATACACAAAAAGAATAAAAGTACCCCTTACTTCTCACTGGCTCTCCTACTCACCCAGTGATTCCCTAGAAAGGATGTCAAATAGTAGATCATTGGATAAATTTGTCCATCTGGCAATGGTCTACCTTCTAAAACAAGTTCCAAGGGCACATTATGTTATGGAACCAGCAAATCTTCCATTGCACATGACCATGGTTTGGAGGAAGGTACGTTTAACACATTTTCCTCTCAGACTGCTCCCATGCTCTGCTTCTGGGAACACTTTGATCCCCAGTGATGGTGATGAAGATGAAGATGACTAGCAGTTATGAAATCGTGCTGTGAACTCTTCAAAAAGATTTTTTTTTTTTTTTAAAGATTTATTTATTTATTTATGCATACAGTTTTACAGAAGAGGGCACCAGACCTCATCATAGATGGTTGTGAGCCACCATGTGGTTTTGCTGGGAATTGAACTCAGGACCTCTGGAAGAACAGTCAGTGCTCTTAACCTCTGAGCCATCTCTCCAGCCCCAAAAAGATTTTTTTCAAGATTTATTTATTTTTATCTCATGTATCTGAGGATTTTTATCTGCATATATGTCTGTGTACCATTTGCATGCCTGGTGCCCTTGGAGGTCAAATGGGAGCATTGGATCCTCTGGAAATAAAGTTATACAAGTTTGTGAGATGCCATGTGAGTGCTGGGGACTGAATCTGGGTCCTCTGCAAGAGCGGTAGTCACTCTTAACCCATGATCTATTTCTCCAGCTCCCTATGATTTTTCTCAGTATAAACTAGTCTCCATAAAAATTGTATAAGGCAAGTGTCATTGTTATCTCCATTTCACAGACAAGGAAACTAAGAGCTATTGTAAAATTTGCCCAGATTCATAAAACTATAACTGAGCAGCCCTGGAATTTCAATCTAGGAAATTTCCTCTCAGGGTCTACACTCCTAACCACCATTCTCATCTATTCAGTGAATACTAATTAACCATCTATAAAATGAAGACACTGGTCAAATTTCAGTAATAAAGAGTGAGATGTATGGGCCATGAAGGCTTTTAAGGGCCTTGGGCCACCTGCCCTCAGCCAGTTTAAACTGGTTATAATGGGTGCCTTAAAGCATGTGCTCATTGCACTTCTTCATAGCCATGAGGGCCTGGGGGCCTTGGCAACAGAAGCAGAGTTCTGATGTAAGATGATCTGGACCAGGGAGAGATAGATGATCACAACACAGCAGCAGATGCCAGCAAAGCACAGCCCTTCCCCTTGGCTGGGTGAAGTATATATAAGGTTTGCCCCTTCCTCAATAAACTTGCTTGTTTCAACTTGCTTTCTGAGTCTTAGTCATTGTACCCAGCTCCTTCTCGTCCATGCCCCGCAGGGGGAGCTAGCGAGCCTGTAAAAGCAACAATGAAGCAATGTTCAAAGCACCTGAAACCCGAGGAGTAATGTGTAACTTATCACCTATGTGGCATGAACTATAAAGCAGGGTACAGGTGACAGGACCCAAAGCAGAGGAAGAAAAGGATGCTGGTACAAGAACATCTCCTAAGACACTGGCTGACGGGGAAGCAGGCAGGGCAGTCAGGGCAGGCGGTGGGGGGGGGGGGGCACGAAAGGACTGAGGACCTAGAGACCGGTGAGCACCAGATCACCATAGACACTCACGGTTTGCAAGGTCTTTTGGCTTTTACTTTAAAGACAAAATCTATTGGAAGACTTTGAGCATTAGTTTCAGTGGATGTGTTTAATTCTTTCATAAGAATTACTCTGCTTACAAGGAATCAAGGGAACAAGAACTAAAAAGCAAGTAAGGTGTTTCTAAGGATAATCCAGGCAGAGGATGGATTAGCCCAAATGGGGTAGCTGTGGTAGAAATGGTGAGAACTGGGAGTTTGCTCCTCCAAGAGATGATGGTGTCTCCTCACAGATCAGCTGTGGGAGGGAGCCAGTGCGGGGGAGGGGTCAGAGTGGCCTCAAGGTCTGGCCTAATTTTACCTGAGAAGGATACATCAACTTACAACATCCTCATTAGAAAGCCATTCAGATTGCCCAGTGATGGGTAGTATAGGAAAACGTGAGCTGAGTGAGTAAACGTAAAGAAGGCAAAGAAAAACCACAAGGAACACAAGTCTGAAACAGAGGTGGGGTTGGATTGGAGGGCAGCATCTGGAAGTCTTCAGAGAAAGGGTCAAAGAGAACACACTAGGAAAGGGATGGCATTTCCACTGCAGACAGGATATATAATTTGAGTGTCATAGATCTTCAGCGCACAGCAGAATAGAAGTGGAGAAGAGGGTATTCTGGAATCCTTTATCTGATGTCTCCAGAATTGAAATTTGATTGGTTGGTTAATTAGTTGATTGGCTCTATTATATCTTGATCAGAAACTATGTGAAATGCTAATGATGATGATATAAATAAATATCATTTAGCAAGTAAAGCCTGAAATCAGAAAAGCCTATGCAAACAGATGAAGTAGAGGCATCCCTGCAGTTAGTAGAGGCTATAGCAAGGGGCTGCAACCAACCTGGATTCCACTCTGACCTGGTCCAAGTTGAAAGAAGCAGTTGGGATCTTCCCCAAGTCCTGGCTTCCTTCCCTGTACCTCAGAATGTCCTGGGCACCCAAGGGGCTGTGCTCAGCTCCTTCTCTATGTCAGGATGTCGCTCAATAGGAGACCAGCTGTCCCATCTCAATGAATGAAGGCTCAGAAGGAACCTCTGTCTTCCCATGAGAAAGAAGCTGCACTTGGCCCTGTGCCCAGATGTGCAGATCAAAATCTCTCACTTCCGACCCAATTTTGAATATTTAAGCTACCAAAGTGCTATATGTTAGGGCTGCAAATAGTTTAACTTTAATGGGTCAGCTGGTAAAGGAGAAATTGCAGAGGAAGCAAAAGGCTGAAGGCCCATCCTCAGAGCCAAGAAAGGGATGCTCAGAAGAGAAGTAACTACTCCCATCAGCCTTCCTGAAATATGGGATTGACTCTAGGACCACAGCTCTGTCCCTACGCATACTGGGCATAAAGCTTTGGGATGACTGTCTGTCTCCCCTCTATGAGGTATTTATGGACCTCCATCCTTGTGAACCTGTGCTCTAAATGCCATCTGGCTCCATGTGATCCTTCTCACACTGTTGTCAAAAAGGAAGACAAAACTGTGAGAGAGAAAAACTATTCTCAATAACTGGGTCAGTGCTTCTCTACCTTCCCATTGCTGTGACCCTTTAATACAGGTCCTCATATTATGGTGACTCCCCAACAATAAACTTATTTTGTTGCTAGTTCATAACTGTAATTTTGTTACCATTATGAATCATAATGTAAATATCTGTGTTTTCCAGTGGCTTTAGGCAGTTAGCCCCTGTGGGAGGGTCATTTGGTCACCCCCAAAAGGGAGTCTCAACCCATCGATTGCAAACCACTGAACTGGGGCTTAGGGCTGAAAGCTTCTCAGTTAAGAGCACTTACTGCTCTTCCAGAGCATCTCTGCTCATTACTCAGGATCCACACAGGCAGTTCTGTAGTTCCAGGGAGATCTGGCTTCCCAGGTACTGTGTGCACAGGATGCACATGTACTTTCAGACAAACATTCATGCATATTTAAAAGAGAGAGAGAAAATCACAAAGAAATAAAAATAATTAATGAATTATATGTGAAAGGATCCTAAACATGCAATACTCCAGCCAGATCTCTACAATGGAGAATAAAGAATAGGGACCCTCTCGTCCAGGAACAAACATGTAACACAAGCCTAGCCATTCAGAGTATTTCACACTTAGCTACAATGGTCAACAGACAGAGGGCATATAACCCTAATCATTCCAATAGCAGTCAATCTGAGATTTTTTTTACAATAAAGCTTTATTTATTTATTCTTCTTTTATGTACATTGGTGTTTTGCCTGCATGTATGTATATGTCTGTGTGAAGGTGTCAGATTCCCTAGAACTGGAATTTTAGGCAGTTGTGAGCTTCCCGTGTGGGTGCTGGGAATTGAACGTGGTTCCTCTGGAAGAGCAGTCAGTGCTCTTAACTGCTGAGCCATCTCTCCAGCCCCAATTGTGAGTTTTGTTTTTTTTGGGGGGGGGTTAATGGAAATGAAAGAAATAATTATTTTTCTAAAAATAGAAAACAAGAATTCATCTTTCTCTAAAGAGAGAAAATCCTCATGAAAATGAAGAAAATCAAAAGACAAAACCAAACCTGAAACTGTGGGGACTAAAGGCGAGTGTCACCATGCCTGCTGCCCTCTGGGTCCCCAGATGACTCAGGAGACTGCCTTGCCATTCCAGTTCCACAGGAAATGATGTAAAGAATCACAATGCTAATGTTGTAGACTGTCTCTTTCCTGCTCTCTGATTAGGGAACCAATTTATGCTCAGTCATAGCTGAATATTTTCTGTTCTCAACAAAACTAAAAACAAAATAGTTACATTGAGCTGGGTGTGGTGACATATGCCCATAACCCCAGAATTTGGGAGATAGAGGCAAGAGAATCAAGAGTTCAAGGTCATCCTTGGACATAGAACATGCACAAACTCCTCCCAAACCTAACACCCCCACCTCAGCAAAAATCAAAACAAACCACCAAAACCTTGTTATTGTGTATGGACCCCCACTTTTTAGTATGAAATCCATACTTGATGATGGGGGGTGGGAGGAGGTTGAGTAAAATCTTAGACTTGTCTTATCTGTTGTTTCAGACTGTGGAGTGAACCAAGTAGAGCATGGGGAGATGCTGGGCTCCGACTTTTAAAAAGAAAAGTCTCAAAGACTGAAAGCTTTACTGAGGTGAGGTCCACTCTTGGAAGCTTTTGGCCTCTCAGTGTGCCTGGGAACTGTGCCACCAATCTTGTTCCATTGACACACCCTGTTGTCCCTCTGGGTTTTGTGGAGAGATGACTCAGAGGTTAAGAGCACTGGCTGCTCTTGCAGAGGTCCTGAGTTCAATTCCCCGAACCAACATGGTGGCTCTGCGGCTCTTCTAAAATGGGCTCTAAGGCCCTGCTCTGTCTGATGCCCTCTTCTGTCATACAGAATTTGCAAACAGAGCACCCATATGCATAAGTAAATAAATTTCTTATAAAGAAATGAAAAATATTTAAAGTTAAAAGATCCTAGGACTAGATCTCAAGTAGAACACTTGCCAGGATATTCAATGTGGAGGTCAAGTCAAGGTACCCCGCAACCTGGCTTGACCAGCTGAGCCTTAGCTGACCTCATCAGGAAATATCTAAAAACAAATAAAACAAGATCCCTCTGAGAAGGAACTGGTGATTTAATGCCACACATGTGTAGCTATGAGAAGCAAAGAAGAGAGACAGCACACTCACTCTAAAAGGTAATAATTTAACCCCAAATAAAATAAATAAAGGGAAACTCCAAGATAGTGACTACAGTCCCTTTATCTAGACAGTGCAAGTTTGTTCCACAAGAAATATCCATGAGTAAATTAATTACAGAAAGTAAACTTACAAGCTGCATGCAGTGGCTGGATTCTAGAACATGGGAGGCTGAAGCAGGAGGATTGCTGTGAACCTGAAGCCAGTAAGGGCTGCAAAATGAGACTTTGTCTCAAGAGAGAGAGAGAGAGAGAGAGAGAGAGAGAGAGAGAGAGAGGAAGGAAGGAAGGAAGGAAGAAAGATTATGCAAAGTTATACTTTGCTCACATGAAATATGACTATAAATTTTGAATTCATGTATTTTTGTTATAAAATATTTCAAACAATACAAAGATTAATAAAAATAAAGTAAATAGCCTGGACTTGATCTAAGAAACAAGAGTCCCCTGGGTACTTGTCTTAGTGAGCACAACTGTCTAGCTCAGGGGAATTCCCTAACTTCTTGTGGAAACTAAAGTCCCTCCACCTTGAGGCCTGGGGCTATTTTTGGAGCTGAGAAGTTTCTAGTCCCCCATTCTGAGTTTCTAAACTCCCAAGGCTAAGCACCCAAGGCCAAGTGCTCAAGGTCCTGGGTAATCAGAGGGCATTTGGGCCCAGCTGGGAGGCATTTTCTCCCCATCATAAGACAACCAATCAGGCAGCAGCTGCCCGCCTGCCACTGATAGTAAAGAAACTTTCTCTGAGCCCTCACTCTCCAGCCTGAAAACAGCATTCCTATGGTCTTTGTTTGACCTTTGCTTTTAAAAAAGGCTTGCTTTTGGGTAGCCAGCTCAGTTCAGTTCCCCACTTGCAGGATCTGAGCTCAGTTGTGTAACTGCAATAAACCTTGCCTTGCATTTGCATTTGGGAAGTCGGTGTGATTCTGGGGGTTTCTCTGAGGGTCGCTGAGACTGGGCAGAACATTCTGACTTGGAAGGGTACCAGACACCCACATGATACAGAGACATACATGCAGGCAAAACTACTAAACACTTCTCTTTTTTAAATGAAGGATCTAGAGGTTTTTATGGGAGTCAGGGACTCAGAGAAGATATCTGAATTGCATATTTTGGGGGGCTCTATAAAGAATCAGCGACTGAATTCACAACACAGATAGTAATGGACAGGGGCCGTGTGTTGTGGGCACCCAGGATGACGGTGGATGGAAACAGAGACCTAGGATGGCTCTGTGGGTAGACTGCTGCACAGGTACCAGGAGGACTTGAATTCTGATGGCTTTGTGGAAAGCTGGACATATAAAACCAGTTATAACCTGCTCTGATAATC
Organism: Sigmodon hispidus; assembly: GCA_004025045.1. Lineage (NCBI taxonomy): Eukaryota > Metazoa > Chordata > Mammalia > Rodentia > Cricetidae > Sigmodon > Sigmodon hispidus. Next base: position 34,745 of record PVIH01014048.1, on the reverse strand, counting down.
TGAGCCAACACAGCCTGGGTGTCCCTGGCCAATCAGTCTAGCCACTTGTGAACTCCAGGTTCAATGAGACCTAGACTCAAAAATTAAGGTGGAGGGTCATAGAGGACGACTATTTGCTTGCATGTACTCTCTAGCACTCAAAAAGAAGAAGAAAAGAAGAAGCCGCAAAGACAAAAGGAAAGGAAGAGGGGCAGGCAAGCAAATAAAGGAGCACAGCAGCACAGCGAGCGAAAAGAGGGTCCTAGGATCCAACTAGGAACAATTATCTACAGCTTAAGAATTTAAGCCTGTGGAGCAATCAAGAGATGCCAAAATTGGTTCTTAAAGTCCTAGAAGACAGAATGGTTTCCACTGAGGCCCAAAATGCAACATTTCCAAGAGAGGAAACCTGCGCAGTGATTCTGGCTGGGCGACCAGTCAAAATGATCTAAAACTTGGCATTAGATTTGATGAAACATGGGCAATGTGTGTTCCCGGAGAACCCGGGAAATGGGGTGAACTGGGAAGCAGAGGCGGAACGCACGCTTGTGAGACCCTTACAAGCAAGGACAGTGTGTGCACATCGCCTGGAGAAGGGAACCTGGGCACTTTAGAGTAAGAAAGCCCCATGAGGCCATCGCCCCAAAACTGAGCAAGCACCGGGCACTTTGCGATCCGGATATGTGTGGGTTTCTTTAGGAGCGGGTTCTCTCTGCACGGTCCTCCCCTGTCTTTTGCATCATCAGCCTTTCTTCCCAGGGAAACGTTCAGTCTTTCGCTGTTGCTCTAACTCCTTCCGGGTCGGGGGTGGAGTGGGGGGGAAAGTACACCTTGCCCTGAAATTCGCGTGAGCTGAGGCTCGTAGTCGCGTCCGGTCTTTAAATCTCGCGCAGGCGTGTTAGCTCCCTGTCGCCATGCGGGTGCTCGTGGGTGAGGGCGGGCTGAGAGTCGCGGGCGGGCTTAGGCTGATGCTGAGAGCTGGGAGACCAGCCCCACTGGGCGCGGTCTTCTAAGCAAACTACTTCGCCTTGGTTCCCCAGCCCCCAAAGCTGCATCTCAGAAAGCCTGTGACCTGTGTCACCTCTGCATCGCGGGGTGGGGTGGGGGAGAGGCCTGCTGTCAGAGGGGACCACACCAAAAGGGCTCGCCCGCCCCTCTGCCTCCGTTTGAATAGTTTGTGCTCTCCCATCAGGTGGCGGGACAGGATTCATAGGGACAGCCCTAACCCAGCTGCTGAAAGCCAAGGGTCACAAGGTTACGTTCGTCTCCAGACAGCCTGGGCCAGATCGAGTCACGTGGGTACGTGCAGTTTCTGCAAGGTCGGTGGGAGGACTGTTTGCACGGGAAGGGTAGTACCAGCAGGTTCTGTGCTTTCTCCAACAGAGTGAGCTCATTAGGTCGGGGCTGCCCCTCTGTGATGTTGTCATCAACCTCGCTGGAGAGAACATCCTCAACCCTTTGCGAAGGTCAGCTGGGCAACAAAGCAGTACTCCCGGGAGCTGTAAATGGGAGACATACATTGTGCTCAAGTGCTTACCCTTGGAGCCCGTTTTTCACTGGTGTTTAAGAGAGCCCACATACATAGTCCATGCCTCTCATGGGGGGTGGGGAGGAGGTCCATTCTTAGTCACCCTGAGTTAGGCATTACAGATGTGGGACAGCTGGCTGACTGGGAAAAGGGGTAGGGCAGGATGAGTAGTGAGGATATGGGCTGGATGCATGTCTGTACATCTGACCTTTCATCATCTCTGCAGATGGAATGAATCCTTCCAAAAAGAGGTTCTTACCAGCCGCCTGGATACCACCCGCTTGCTAGCTGAAGCCATTACCAAAGCCGCACACCCACCCCAGGCTTGGATACTCGTGACAGGAGTAGGTATGCCCCCAAATCACCAGCCTCTTACAGAGAAAGCAGCTAGGGCCTTTGAGGCTAGCTACACCCCTCTGCAGCACCACAGAGCAAGGGTCCTTTCTGGTGTAGCTTCTAGACCCTCAGCCACAGCAGATCCCTCCTAACCTCCGCATTTCCACTGTGTGATATATATGGGTGTGAATGGAGTAGGGAGGGTACTTGGCTGGAGGCTCAAAGCTAGGAGCCTTTATTGGGAGCCCTCAGAGAAAGAGAAAGAATGTCAGTGTAGAGTTGAGGACAACCACCTGCTCCCAAATTTTTGGACCACCGTTCATTATGAACAGCCCCCGTTGCTGTGTCACTCTTGAGACCAAATAATTGCAAACAATTAAATGTAAGTAGCAGCCACTATACTAAGTATTTTATACATATTATTTAATCCTTGCAACAACCTTTTGAGGTAGGTACAGTTACTCCCATATTAAAGATGCAAATTGTTCATACAGAAAAGTAACTTGCCAGAAAGTCACAGATGTCAGGAATAGTAGAGCCAAAGTCGCCTGGCACCCAGGTTTCTGTCCCTAACCACTACAAGCTAACAGCCTCTGGGTACAGCCGCACAGCCAAAGGCTAGACTTCCAGGCAGGGGCACTTGGAGAAGCCGAAGGGGGCACCAGTCATACTTCTTTCTCCTCTTGTGGAGATCCGAAGGGTCAAAGTGAGGCTAGGGAGCCTTTAACTGCAAAGGGCCAGCAGGACAGGGCCAGCCAGAGCAAATGCGTGCTCTCCCATGGCAGCCTACTACCAGCCAAGCCTGACTGAGGAGTATGACGAAGACAGCCCAGGAGGGAATTTTGACTTTTTCTCCAACCTGGTAACCAAATGGGAAGCAGCAGCCAGGCTTCCTGGAGAGGCTACACGCCAGGTCGTGGTTCGTTCAGGTGAGGACCAAGGGCCTGGGAAGCAGGCAGAGTGGAAGATTTCTGGGCCGAGGGAGACTGAGCTTACAGTGAGTGCACACCATCACTCTAGCTAACCTACAGAGGGAAAGTCCCAATAAGATCCACCACCCTCAACTCTGGCCACTCCAAACCCAGTGGGAAGAAAGTAAGGAAGGGAAATTACAGTAGGTCAGATTGTCAAGGCTAAACAACCTTCCATTGCTACCCCTCTTGCCACTTTAGGGGTTGTGCTGGGCCGAGGGGGTGGTGCCATCGGCCACATGCTTCTGCCCTTCCGCCTGGGCCTAGGAGGCCCCATTGGTTCAGGTCACCAGTTCTTCCCCTGGATACACATCGGTGATCTGGCAGGAATTCTCACTCATGCCCTCGAAGCAAACCATGTTCAGGGGGTCCTGAACGGAGTGGCCCCAGCATCCACCACTACCAATGCCGAGTTTGCCCAAGCCTTGGGTGCTGCCCTGGGCCGCCCCGCTTTCATTCCTGTCCCCAGCACTGTGGTACAAGCAGTCTTTGGGCGAGAACGTGCCACTATGCTATTGGAAGGGCAGAAAGTAGTCCCACGGCGGACACTGGCCACTGGCTACCAGTATTCCTTCCCAGAGTTGGGGGCTGCCTTGAAAGATGTGGTAGCCTAAGTAGAGAAGGACCCCCAAGGCAGGGGCTGAGACCTGTTCCTGCATACTGAGACTGGGTTCTGCTGAGCCCTGAATTTGAGATTAGAAGCCATCTGGATCTGACAATCTCTCCCCCTCTGCTTCTTCCCATGCTGTTCCAGCCCTATGTGAGAAACACCACTCACGGCTGTGATCCCATTGTGACTTCCTGTGGTTTGGGGGGTGTCATGTTGTTACCCCAGTTCTCCTATATGCTATGGAGACGAAGTTCTACAGTTGTGACAATAAACTATATTACCAGCTTCAACTGTCTCTTTGGCTTAGATTCTCCTAGAATTTATCTTAAGAACCATTATTGTAGCTGGCTCTTATTCCTAAATGAGGTTCTGGACATTGTAATATGCAATCTCTCTCCTCGACCTTCCCGTTCTTGATCTCTTTTCCCATTGAACTGGTGAGACGTGAGGTTATGACAGATTAGAGACAATACATATAGGATCATTTCCGGTGAGTTCTGGTGCCGCCCAGGCATCTTTTCAGAGGATACCAGCAAAGGTGGGAAAGGGCCTGTAGGTTAGCCTTGGTATTTCATCCAATGGCAGTGAATCAATACAGCAAACACATGCAGGCCCCACCTCATACTGCAGTAACACAAAGCCAAGTCCCTGTATAAGCCTGGGAACATTTCCTTCCAGGGCCCTCAGAATTAAAAGAAAGCTAATATGGCCTCTGTATACCTGCCATCATGCCAAATGAAAAGAGCAAGAAACCAATCACAAACTTATCAAGCAATTCTACCTGCAACTAGTTCAGACCATTCTCTTTGTTTCCTGGGCACTGAGAGAAGTCGCTATTGTCTCCCTGATCAACTTGTCTCCAGCACAGCCGTCCCAGCCTGAGTCAGTCTGGTATAGAGAGGAAAACTATCCAGTGAAGCAGGCAAAGACACTGGCATCTAGGGACCCTCTTCTGTTTCACACACAGTCATCTGGGTCACTTGGAGTAAGCCAGAAAGGAATCTAATTCAGGGGCTCGCTACAGGTCCCAAACAGAGCTGAACCAGGGGCACCTGCCTACCTCTTTATGTGAGAAGCTGACTAGCTCTGAGTTATCTCTGGGGTCCATAAAAGTAACCGAAGCTTGTTAGGCTACACTAGAGAAGAAACTGCTGAGAAACTACACATCCAGGTAAGGACTGTGCCACCTTGCAGAGAGTAAATTTCCTGGCACAGGAATCAAGTAGATACAAAACAATGCCTTGTGGAAATTAGGATGTAAACAGTTGGTCATGATAGGTCAGTGGAGTTGGCCTGTGACCAATCAAGTGTCTTTTGACTCTGATGCTTCAGCTCCCTAGAAAATAGTTTCTCAGCAAACACAACACAGTATTGTGTCTTGCCAAATGCAGCCTGCGTCTTCCATAAAGGAAATATTAGATAGATCCCACTAACTGTCACTGCAAAGCACGGCTTCATGAATTGGTGAATACGTTCAACACCAGAGAGAATTTAACCCGGGCCTTTATGACACATTTATGAATCTGTAAACACTTGAATGCAAATGGCCAGCTGCCGCTTCTAGGAACCCTGAGAATATTTAGGAAATGCAACAATCAGCCCTAACAACTATCTTGTTAATATGTTTTGAAGGTTGCTGGGAAAGAATGCAGCCATTACAGGGCGTGTTAGACTGAAAACCCAGTGTTACAACTGAGGGTATGGACTACGGCCATCTCTGAACGTGAAGTTTTGGTTAGGGAGCCTATGTAGACACACCTGAGACATGATCCAAGATCACTTCCTCCCAGGAGCCTTCCTCTGTGTTCTCATTTCTGCTTTCAAAGGTTATTTTATACCTGATATATAGACATAAAGGCCAGACAGCTCTGCCAAGGTCACAGGCAGTCACAGCCAAGACTGGAAGGCCACCCCTCTGCCTTCTGGGTTTCTGCTGTCCCACTTCAAATATGGGCCCTTCCGAACCCAGACACCTCAGCCGTTCAGAAGAGCAGCCTGAGGATGCTTTCGTCCTCGGCCTGTTTGCCTCCTCCAGCTTACCATAACCTCCAACTCATACTTGGAGGCAAGGCCAACAGTCTCTGCCTTCAGGAAGAGCCTCTACAGCCTACAGAAATCCTTTGCAAAGACAAGGCTGAGGGGCTAGAGCTACTAAAATCCTCCTAAGAGCTGGTTGCGCTCCTGACTCAGTTGAATCTCTTTATGGATCTGCTCTCAAAGGACCCCAAGGCAAGAGTATTCCCATATTGAAATCCTCTTCTCCAGTGCTTCCTCAAGCCAAAGCACCATCTTAGAGTGAGTCTGGGTTATACTCTGAGCAGCAAAGGTACTGTAAAGAAGGAGCTGAGCTGGGGGGCGCTGAGTCTGATAGGGGCAGCAGCTATGTAGGCGAGGAAGGCTCAAAAGTTGAGACCCAACAGGGCCTCGGAAAGTTGATTAATATCCCTGCAGTACGGTTCCCGCTGCAGGATGAAGTCCACCTTGTGGTCCTGACCCAAAAACACCTCCAGCAGCTGGCGCCGGAGGCGCTCTGTCTCCCGGGTCTTCCGAATGCCACCACTGCCTCGGTCCTCTTCCTTCCCCTGTTTCCCCTGCTGCTGATTACCATGATTTTGAGGGCTTCTGGAGGACTGCGGAGCTTTAGATGAGCCCTGTGTCCTGGAGAAAAGCAGAATAAGAATTGATAAGCACTCTGGAGAAAAACTGGGCCTCAGGAGCCTCAGCCAAAGTGATTTCCAGCTTTAGATGAATTTGTGAAGTTTCCTAAGCTGGCCACTGAGCGGCAGTATCAAGCCACTAGGAAGACAACCCTAATGGGCTATCGTCATCTTTAATCACTTGCTTAGAGCCAACAAAGGGTGTGTGGTATGACTGGCTGTCATTACATGCAGCCATCTTCCAAGTCATGCCATCACACACACTGACCAGAAGAGAAAAGAAATTAAGGTTTCTCTTCCTACTACAAAGTTTCTCTTCCTACTACAAAGTTCTGCGTCAGGATTCCGTCGGAGGACTTTAAAAGCCAGTCCTGCAAACTCAATACTTCTGCAGAATTGAGCAGGTCCGAACTATGTATGACACTCCCATCCAAGCTTCCAGTTCTTAAGAGAAGACTGGCAGGCTCTGCATACAAGCTGGGGCATTACCTGACTGTCTTCTTCAGGAACTCATCCAGGGTAGGGCCATTTCGCCCCAGTGGATCATCTGGAACCATGAAGAGATTTCCCACAAAGGTAAAGGGCAGCAGGCTGGATGAGGAAAGACAGAGTCACACAAATGACCTCGGCTACTTCACTGAGACCAACCCCACCCGGAGCTAGTGGCTATCGTCCTTGGAAGCATCTTCAAGCCCTTCCCAGGATTCTCACCCAGTGGCCAGAGAAGAGCTGGTTTTAGAGAAAGGTCTGAGTCGCTGCCCTATTCTCACCGCTCTCTGATGATCGCCATCCACTTGTCAGACTCCTCCGCCAGATCCCGGAACTGGTCATTGGAGACAATGATGCCATCAGTCTCTTCAGCCAGCTTCACCATAAACCTGTCTCAAAAAAGCCACAGAAACCATTCTGGGATTCTCTAAGGACCAATCCCACAATATGCTATCAATGCCTGTGACCCAATTCTGGTGATGGAGGTCAGTCTCCCACGTCATTTACTTAAGTGAAGAAGGGTGAGGGAGCTTCTTAGGGTTGAGCCCAGACCCTAGTGCATCCTAAGCAAGTGCTTTACCACTGAGGTTACAGGTAGGGAGGCAGACAGACAGACCAAGGGAGTGGGGATCAGAGACAGGCAGGGTATGGTGGTGCACACCTTTAATCCCAACACTCAGGAGGCAAAGACAGGCGAATCTCCTGAGTTCTAAACCAGCCTGGTCTACACGGTACCAGGACAACCAGGGTTACATAGAGAGACCCTGTCTCAAAAACAAACAAAAAAAATCAGAGACAGGATCTTGCTAAATTACTCAATCTGGCCTTGAATTCAGTCTGTAGCCCCAACAGGCTTTGGACTCTTCCTGTCTCAGCCTCCCAGATAGTTGGGATTACAGCCTGTGCCTCCATATTCAGCTCCTCCCCATCAGCATCACTTCGCCACAGGTGACTAACTAGACATAGGCACCAAGGTTAGGGAAGAAACAGTGATGCATCCAACAGCATCCCATTCACCACAGCCCTTTCCTGAACACTGTCTAGGGAACAGTAAGAGCCAGCTTTCACTTTCTCCCATCCCACCAGTCACTCACAAACCTACGTTCCTCTTCTGTCCTTCCACACTGCCTTTCTTTTAAAAAAAAAAAAAAAATACTTATGTATTTATTATGTATACAGTATACGGAAGGTACCAGATGTCATTATAGATATTGTGAGCCACCATGTGGTTGCTGGGAATTGAACTCAGGACCTCTGAAAGAGCAGTCAGTGCACTTAACCTCTGAACCATCTCTCCAGCCCCACACTGCCTTTCTTTCCAGAGCTAAAAATCTCCTTAATAGTTCAGATATTAAAACTAAGATCAATGCCAGCCTTCCACCAGTTCACCTGCCTTACCTCACCAGCCTCCAGCCTCACCTGCTTTTCCCCTACATGGAGCTCTTCCACCCCAGCCGAGACCAAGTGAGAGGTCGTAAATAAAGTCCACATGTCCAGGTTGGCAGCTAAGGGCCTCTAGAATCCACCTCCATGTCACCCTTACAGCCTTTTCTCTCTCAGTATTTCCTAATGGACCTTCAACTCCAGCCAAGGTCAGTGATCCGACTGCACTCTTAACATGTCCTCCGACTGTGACCACAGTTTATCAAATGATCCCCTCCAACTCAGAGCACATCGGAAGCCTTTACAATGACAGCCACCTAAGGAACTTACTTTCTTACAACTGGCGGGGTAGCTCAGTTGGTAGAGTGATCACCTAGCTGCACAAGGCCATATGTTTTATCTCCAGCACCATATAGACTAAGAATGGTAACATATACTAGTAATCTAGTATCAGGAGGTGAAGACAGGAGAATCAGAAGTTCAAGGCCATTCTTCATTACCCAGTGAGCCTGAGAACCTGGCTACATGAGACCTTACCTCAAAAAATAAATAGAAAAATTAAATTTTCAAGCTTTTTTTAAGGTTTATTAATTTTTTTTATGCACACAGGTGCTTTTGTCTGCATGGATGCCTGCAGGCCAGAGGAGAGCATCAGATTGTGAGCTGTCATGTGGATGCTGGGAATCGAACTCAGGACCTCTGCAAGAACAACCAGTACTCTTAACCGCTGAGCTATCTCTTCAGCCCCAAAACTATAAAGGTTTTAAGACACCGGAGGTCGATCCACTTTGGTAATTTTCTTGTTTTATTTTACTTTGTTTTTGAGACATGAGCTCACCTAGCCCAGGCTTGCCTCCAATTTACTGAATAGCTGAAGGTAATCTCAAACTTCCTGCCTCTGCCTCTACCCCCAAGTATTGGCATTAAAGGCATCTGCCACCATGGCCAGGTCCAATTTTAATAATTCTCCATCCACAGAGTAAAATTCACAAGGTGGTGGGCAGTAGCTAACTTCTGAGAGGTTAAAAGAATAAAAGATTCAGCCCATCATCTCACATCCTTCTCAATCAAAACTCCCCACCTGTAAAATCCCCTGCACCCAGCACGAAGCTCCTGCTGTGCTTGGTATACAGGGGTTTCTACTGTCATCCACTTGGTTTGGAGCCTTCTGAAGTCAAGGACTAACTCTTGCCCCAGACTTCTTTCTGCAAGTCCTGTACCTACTCTGAAGTGGGCAGTGAGTGTCTGAAAGGCACTGTAGCAGAGAAGAGCAGGGATCAGGATTAGGTATGGCAGGGGCTTTCTAGTATAAGGACTTTCTGGCTCTCATGTTAGGATGCATCCTGTGCTGCAGCGCTCACTCACTCAGGAGGCTCTGCTCTGCTCTGCTCTGCTCTGCTTATTTACACCATACAAAGAGAAATTCCAAGTCTGCATCATGTATCCACCAGGTTCTACACAACTATGCATGAAAACTGACTCAGTCCTCAGTATCAATTCTGTTAGGTGCTCATGTGGACAAGAAGTTACTTAAACTAAAATCTAGGCCTTAAAACAAAATAACAGCACTTGGGAGGCAGAAGCAGGAGGGTTGCCACAAGCTTAAAGCCCACCTGATCTACAGATGAAGTACCAGTCCAGCCCAGGACTACAAAGTGAGATTCTGTCCAAAAAAAGAAACTGTAGCATCAGGAGAGTCCCCATGGTTGTTTGTCAACTTGACACAATGTTTATCACAAATATCACTTGAGAAAATGACTCCATTAGATTGCAGGTGTGTGGACCATTTTCTTGATTGCTCATTGATGGAGGAAGGCCCGGCCCACTGGAGACATGGCCACCTCTAGATGGTACCGTGGCCCTGGGTGGAAAGTGAGCTGAGCCAGCCAGGAAGTAGCATTCCTCTGCTGTGGTGATATATATTTAATAGAATTAATCTGGAATATCAGTCCCAGACCTCGGGGCTAGGCAGGGCCAGAAACTTCTGATTACACTCTGGTCTCTGCTTCTAACCAAAATTGAACTATGACCTGAAAGTTTTGATAAAAATTAAACCTGTCCTCCCAACTTTCTTTGGATCATGCTATTTATCACATCTGAAGACAAGAAGACAAGAAGAAAGTTAGGTACCTTATGTAAAATACTATTTACTACTAAGGAGTAAAAGTTAAGTATCTGAAAAGATAAAACACATAATACTATGCTGGTTAGTTTTTAATTGTCAACTTAATACAGTAAATTCACCTGAAAAGAGTTCACAATGATCAGGTGGTCTGTAAGGGCATGGTTAATTAAGAGTGGAAAGGCCCAACCACTGTGAGCGACACCATTCCCTAAGCAGGGGATTCTGGATCCTATGGGCAGAGGAAGCAAACTGAGCACTGTACAAATTCACTGCTCTCTTTTCCTCCTTATGGATATGATGTGACCAACTCCCTTAAGTACAGTGACTTCCCAGCTGTGACAGACTAACCTGAAACTAAAAGCTAAAATAAACCCTCCTTAAAGTTGTTTTTTGGACCTTTCTGGACTCTGTGGGCACCAGGCCTGCACATAGTGCACACTCATGCGTACAGGCAAAACACTACTACACATAAATAAAAAGACTTTTTTATCTTACAGAAATAAAAGATTTAAAATAGCTAGTCAGCTTTAAAGTGTGTATATTTCCACACCATGTGTATACAAGTGTAGCAGGAATATACCCTGTTTTCTGTTTAGCCTATATGGTAACTTTTGTCAGGAGTGGTAACCACTTACCCTTTGTATCTACCTCCGTAAATAGATAGTATTTCATACATCATTTTTTTCCCTTTCTTTTTAGTTTTTTGAGACGGGGAAAGGGGGGAAAGGGGGGGGGTAGTGTCTCACTTTGTAGTCCAGGCTAGTGTGGAACACACTCTGTAGGTCATTTTGCCCTCAAATTCATAGGGATTATCCTGCCTCAGTCTCTGAAATGCTGGGATTATAGGCGTGTCTACCACACCCAGCTTCATGCAATACTTAATTGGGTCCATGCAATGTTAAGAGGAAATGTCACTAAACTCTTGCTGAGCACCAGGAATGAGGCAAGCACATACCTTATCTTCTTTTGATATTCACAAGGAGGGTGAATGAATGGAGAAAAATCCTGAGACAAAGAGGTTGATTCACTAAGAGGTGGGGTCAAAGCCATGGAAAAAGCAGACCAATAATGAAACCCGGAGCTCTAATTTGGACATTCTGAAGCTGGTGATCTCTCACTGAGCCATGTCTAGACAGTCCTAGTGCTCAGAGATTGTGTTTCTCCATTTTATGTATTTTGAAGCTTTACTCTCCCAGAACATTCAAAGAATTTCTCTACCTGTTTGGAAATTCTGCCATCCATTCATGTCACCAGCTTTCCCAGCTCTTTGCCAGTATTTTCTAGACAGTAGAGCACTTTATATAAATACGAGGTGAATGATGAGCAGGCAAATGTAGTTGGCTACAGTCATGTCACCTACAGAGCTGATCTACCTATTCCATTGTATGTCTCGTGGAAACTAACTCCACTCCTGAGCTGGAAGAATGAGGTCATGAGCACCTCTCTCCTACCCAAAGTCCCACTAGACTCCTTAGATGTCGAACTTGGGGCAAATACCTGTCATCATAGGAAGAAATCCTCTTGCCATCCATGACTCGAGAGGGCGTCAAAGAAAGCAGACTCAGGGAATACAGCTTCTGCAGGAAGTGACTCTCTACAGGACAAGATACAACAGGGTTCCCCTCAAGGTAGACACAGCCTCACCCAGGACACACATGGCCAGACCCAACTTACCTCTGACCTTGGAATCCTTACTGAAGCGCCACTGAGGCACAAAGACAGTTATGTCACGGTGCCCGCGGTCCCAGAAGTACTGCACAGCAAGGGCAATGCCCCGGCTTGAGAAGTAGTGCTGGAGGCCATGCCTGCAACCCAAAGAGTGGCACTCAGGACGCAGAGGAGGCAGCACTACCCTCTGCAGAGTCTCCCAAACGGACAAAGATGACTGTCTCATCCTCCCTCTCAGAACTCAGCCCCACCAACTACTTACACCATGGCCACGTTGCTGCCATCAATGACAATATGACGGAGATCTGGCCGGCCAGGCACATTGGCAAGGCACAGGGTGAAAGGGTCCTGTAAGGCTTCTTGGAAACGCTGTGTGCCAGTCACCAAGTTGCCCCCTCGAGTGCCTCGTTTCCATGGAGACCCTCGACTTCGAGCCCCAGACTGTGGCTTGTCTCCCTTGTCTCCCCGATCTCGGTTTCCACAGGGCCAGGGGGGTTCAGGCGCAGGTGGAGGGCTAGGTACTCTTGGAGGGGAGGTGCTCCCATTTTGGAGCCGCTGGAGGAGAGAGGCTCCCCGAGTTTGTGACGCCCTCTGAGGGGGCACATGGGCACCAAAAGGTTCACCCTGCATATTGAACCCTCCTCTTTGCTGAGGAGTCTCCTCCTTCCCCAAGGCCTTTCCCTTCAAGGGTGCCATCTCCTCTGCTCCTCCACCTGCCGGTTGCGACTTGAAAACATCTCCTCTTTCGCAGACCTCTTCCCCAGAGGGCTCCTTCCGCCCTGAATACGTGTCCCTGACACCAGCCTGTTTCTTTCTCTCTTTCTCCACAGTGTGGCTTTCTCTCCTTGCTGCCCTTGCCTCTCCACACCCCATCACTCCAGTGCCTGGGGATTCCCCCCCTTCATTCAAGGGAGCCCTAACTCCCTGGAACTGAGCACTCACTAGGCCTGGGCTCCCCCGCTGCCCAGAGGGCAGTGCCTGTGGACCCTGCTCTCTGCTCGCCTCCTGGACTAGGTTTAGGAGCTCCTCCTGGACAGCCAGGGGTAGCTGCAGCAGGGCCTCTGTGTGGGCATCCTTCCTCGTGTGCAGCAGGGCAGAGAAGTCCCTCAGCACTCCAGCACTAGCAGGGGCTCCAGGATTCTGCGGAAGCTGAAGAAAATCCCAGCTCAGCCGCTGCACTAACTCCTCCACCCGGCTCTGAGCCATCACAAATGCCTCAGTCAGGCCACTGATCATGAGAGAACCAGGAACCAGGGGCACCAGGTGGGCAGACGTGCTCCAAGCCAGGCAATCAAGGAAGAAGCCTCCAGCTCCCAGAAAGATGCAGTGCAGTCTGGGTGGATAGCGGATTTCACTCTGCAGTTCTGGGCTGCAGAGCCCCTTCAGGTATTCCTAGATGGAAAGTCAGAGAGGAGACTTCTAGAAGCCATCCCCTTCAGGTATACTGTTCTCCCTGAGCTCTAATTGATTGCATCATCCAAGTAGATACTGCTTTTATTCTCATTGTAGACGTAGAAAATTTAAGAACAGGTCAGAAAGCTGGCAAGTGTTGATGCTATAGTGGAACACTCCCTCGAAGCCAAAGAAAGAAATGTGGCCAGCCCCTACCCACACCCACTCCCACTGAATCCCTTGGCAAGGACCGACCTGTACAGCGGGGTTACTCTAAGAGCACAAAGTGATCTTTTCCAAATGCCTGTAGTACCTGGCTTTCCGGCAGAAGTGAAACCAAAATTCTAACTAAAAAGAATATTGAGTTCCTCAAAGCTCAGACCAGAGACAGCCAATAAAATAGCAGAGGCAGAGATCCTTCCAAGCCCCTCCTCCGATTCTGCCTAGGGGAGGGGTAGGGACCTGAAAGGATCTGGGAGAAGAGTTCACCTTGGCTTTGCAGACATTTTCCTTGGGGCCCTCTAGTTGCAGCCATATATGAGGGTTCTCTGGGCAATCTTTAGAGAGGACGCTGATTCCCACGCTGAAGATACGCTCCAAGCGAGCCTTCTGCTCTCGGACCTTGTCCTCTGCAACCGCAGACACCGCAAAGCGGTCAGGAGTCGGAGAGGCAAACCCCGAAGTAGGCATGGCTTCTTCCTGGGGTCCTGAAAGGTCAGAGGCAAACTTCAAGTCTCTGGCTTCCTTCAATCCAAATCCTAATCACGGGCCTACACCCAACAATCAACAGGTCGCACCTAGTTACAGCATCGGTAAACAACCGCAGGAGATGAACATGCCACCTCGCGGTTGGAGAAGATAGAAAATGATGTGTACACGGGCCTCCCAGGAAAGGAAAGCCCTTCGTAAACAAGGCTATCTGGGATGGGGGACTGGCCCGAGGACACAGATGACCACCGCCCTGAGGGGAGAAAGGTGGAAGGGCCTCCAGCTCATTCTGAGAGTCATAAGAAGTGAGTAGGAGGGCGAAGAAAAATTTCCAAAGCTCAGAGGTCTCTGCAGGAGAGGATCACCGCAGAGATGAATGCTCGCCGAGGCTATAACTGTGTAGTCCTGGGAGGGGGTGCCCTTGTCTGCCATGTTCTCTCTCTAGCCACTCCCACCTCCCCGCCCCCCTTCTCGGAGATGTCCACCGCCCAAGCGTCCCACTCGGGGCCCGGAGCCTGACCCGCCCTCCTACAGACTACCGTGGTGGCCGCCCCCAGCCCGAACCCCCCCCCCCGGCCGCTGCCTCCAGCTCCCGATCGCGGAGAAGGGGCACGCCTACTGCCAAAGCCGCGGGTTCCGCTTGCTCCTCCGGGTGCCCAGGGCCCCCGCGCTGCTCCCGCGCCCCAGGGATCTAAGGCTGGGGGCGAATCTGGGAGGCCCTTCTCGGCCTCCTCACCCAGCCTAGACGTCTCTCGTCAACATCGCCTTCTGTTTTTGGAGTCACTTCCCGGCCTGGGGCGGAGTCAGCAGGCCTCCTCCCCCGGTAGGGCTGCGTACCGCCTCCCGCCTCCCGCGCCCGCCCTCCCTCCCTCCCGGTTCCCGCCCGCTGCCCTGCGGCCGACCAGCCCGCCCTCCACTTCCCCTACGGGGGCCTAGAGGGTTGCCAATACCCCTCCTCCACAACGTCTCCCGCCAACTCTCACGTTCGCCTCCCGTTCTTGGGGTCCTCGCGTGTCCTGAACTATTGAAGGTTCCAAAAAGGAAAGTGACTGGTCCAGAATCACCAAAGAGAATCGTGCTTTTGGCACAACAAACACTTTCCCCCCGAGTAGAGTGTGGGGAAGATGAGACACACTTTCCAACAAAAAGATTCCACGGAGAAGGACGGGTTGTGAAGAATTCTGTAAAGGAGAGGGTGAGGAAGGAGCTGAAAAAACTTTGTCTAGCACACGAGTGTGTGGGTGCACACGCACAGAGGATGTTCTCCATCACCCACTCTCCTGCCTCCCTGCTCCAGAACCTGGCTGGAGCCCTTGTGCCCTGTCTCTGCCCCTCTTCTACCTCTCCGAGCTCAACTGCTGTCACTCCATGCTTTGCCAAGGAGGCGGGAACAGCAGTGATAACAGGAGAGGCCAGGCAGGACTGTGGGACACAAACAGATACAGGGAAGGAGGCGCCCAAGAGAGGTGACAGACCCACAGGGAGGACAGGGGAGCGGGGCAAGAGGCACTGAAAGCCTGCAGCAAAGGAAGGTTAGCAAAAGGGAGGAGAAGACGGGGAAACCTGTGAATTGTCGAGGTACAGAGCAATGCTGGGAACAAAACCGCACAGCCCCAAGCTGCCCTTGGCCCTGATGCTTCTGACCCTAGGGGCTGGGTGGGCTCAAGAAGGGTCAGAGCCTGTCCTCTTGGAGGGGGAGTGCCTGGTGGTCTGTGAGCCAGGCAGACCAGCTGCAGGGGCACCTGGGGGAGCAGCCCTTGGAGAGGCACCCCCAGGACGAGTGGCGTTTGCTGCAGTCCGAAGCCATCACCATGAGCCATCTGGGGAAACCGGCAACGGCACCACTGGTGCCATCTACTTCGACCAGGTAATATACCCTTGTCCCTGTCCAGAGGACCTGCGAGTGGACTCTACTGTCCAAGCCCACTTTGCATCCCTCAGACTTCAAGAAAATCATGTCCTGCATCTCTTGGCACACCTTCACATAAGATGGCCACCAACAGTCTGTCTACTTTCACTCATACACACCTATCTCAGCCATTTCTCATCATTTTTGAATCCACAAATTCCTGTCACACCTGCTTACCACCCCGTTTTTCCTAACTCATTGCACAAACGCCAACCCCAGGGACAGGCACCCTGAGTCCCACTCAACAGGATCTGCTTCCTGCAGGTGCTGGTCAATGAGGGTGGTGGCTTTGATCGGACCTCAGGCTGCTTTGTGGCCCCTGTCCGTGGAGTCTACAGCTTCCGATTTCATGTGGTAAAGGTGTACAACCGCCAAACTGTCCAGGTGACCAGAATGCCAGTCTCATCTCCAGGGAAGGGGAGGGTCATAAGTAGAGGGCAGTACATCCCTGGGTAGCCCTTCTATTAACCTGTATCCCAGGACTATGAGCAAGGGAAGAAAGGTCCTGACTAGCAGGGCATGGCAGATGTGCAGACCCCAGCACTGGCTATCCCCCTCAGCCCTCACAGGAGAACCCATTAAGCTCTGGTTTCCAAAAGGAATCCCTTGGGAAGATGAGGGTCTTGAGGGCTAGGAAATAGATGGTAACTGAGCTCCCCTCCGCAGGTGAGCCTAATGCTGAATACATGGCCGGTCATCTCAGCCTTTGCCAATGACCCTGATGTGACCCGAGAGGCAGCCACAAGCTCTGTGCTACTTCCCCTGGACCCTGGGGACCGTGTGTCCCTGCGCCTTCGCCGGGGGAATCTTCTGGGTGGCTGGAAGTATTCGAGCTTTTCTGGCTTCCTCATCTTTCCACTCTGAGAACCCAAGCCTGTAAAAGACAGCTGTCTAGCATCAGGCCTTTCTACCCTGCCCTGCTCTGCCCTGCCCTGCCCCAGAAACAAGAGAAAGGCCCCCTCGGGCTACCTTTAGCCCACCTCCTTGCATGAGATCCTGTGCCAAACACCCAAGGATGAGGAAGAATAGAGAAGAACAGAGCTATGGGCTCTCCAGACTCCCACCCCTCACCACCACCACCACCCCCACACACACCACCACCCGGGTCCAATGCCCTCCCAGCCCCCTGCTGCCCTCTCCTGCCTGCCATTCCGGCTTAAAGCAGGATTTGGCCAGATGGAAACTTCCACTACTTCACAGTCTCCATTCCTCCTGTTCTCCACTCCAGCTTGCTGTTTGGTGACAGGTGGTAGCACAGGTAAGCCTGACAGGCTCCCACAGGGGCCCAGATGGACCAGCCTCAGAGTACCTGCAGACTCCATCCTGTTAGGAGTGAGTGCCAACAAGAGAGATCTCCACCAGCACCGTATAAGCAGGGGCTGACAGCACAACCATAAATAAGTGTGGGGAGGGCCACGGAGCGTCCAGAGCTGGAGAGGTGGGATGGGGCATGTGCCTACCCTGAACTTGATATACATTCTGCAGATAAACTAGGGCAATCCACCTGTGGACCTCAGGACCCAATGGACTCTGACCCTCGTCTCCTGACCCAAGGGGTGTATGTGTTTGTGTTTATGTGTGTGTGTGTTTGTGTGTGTGTGTGTTTGTGTGTGTGTTTGCTCTGACAAACAGGCAAAACCAGAGCAGGTATGCGGAGTTGGAGACATGGTCAAAGGTCACATATGAGCCATGGAACAACAACACATCAGTGACCACGTGTCCTCTTTCTTGAGCTGCCCCACCTTTGAAATGAGTTTCAGTCACTCCCCACTCTTGCTGACACTTCTCTTCCTCCATCTGTGTCTCAGCTAACTTCCCTGTACCCACAGCCTGTCCTTACCATCACCAGTCCCTCCATCCATACTGTCTTAGTCTCCTGTTCGCAGGAGTCTGATTCATCCCTCCACCCGCTCCCTCCCATCCCATTGTCCTGATGGTCCAGCAGGAATGGATCTATCTGGAGAACTTCGGGCGGTGAGATACCATACTTCTCACTTTAGTGAGGATGTGCTACAGCTGGGATTACAGAATTGGAGCACATATGGCATGTTGAAGAGAAAATAAATTTAAACTGAGAATAACAGTCAAAGTTATAAAAGGCTATAATAGTACTTAAATAAATACCAAGGACCAGGAAAAGAAAGACAGACACAGAGAAAGAGAGAGAAAGAGAGAGAGGAAGAGAGAGAGAGAGGAATGAAAGGAAGAAAGAAAGAAGAAAGAACACAGACTAGAGTTGTAGCTCAGAGGCAGAAGCTGATGTACATCACGTCTCAGAATTAAACTCCAATACTGGGGTACAGGGTGGCAGTGGGTGAGAAGCAAGGAAGCATTTTCTTTCAGCATTGTCCTTACCTGTGACCAAGAAGAATAGTTTAAACAAGATTTTAACTATTCTCTGTCTCACATAGAAGAGTCTGCAGCTGGGAGTCCAGGATGAACATGGTGGTAAAAACCTAGGCTCCCTTTATGCGGTTCTGTTGTCCTTGGTGTGACGTCCCGTGGCCCAGGATGGCTTCTTGAGCTTCAGTGATTACATCAGCCCAGCAGTGCTGCAGAAAGAGATAAGGACAGGCCTCCTTCCTTGAGAGAAGGTTTTCTGACAGCTGCATACAGCTCTTCTGATTGCATCTCGTTGCCAGAATGTACTCACACCTGGACACCCCAAGCCATGCAGATGAGTGTGTGTGTGTGTGTGTGTGTGTGTGTGTGAGAGAGAGAGAGAGAGAGAGAGAGAGTCAGGACAACCTTGGGTATTGATCCTTACTTCCCACCATGTTTGAGACAGTGACTCTAATGTATCCCAGGCTAACTATCTGGAAGCCTCTGGGAATTCTGTCTTCCCATAGGCATGCAAGGCTTACAGATGCATGGGTTATGGCCAGCTTGTATGTCGATTCTAAGGATATGAACTCAAGTTATCCAGCTTGCACTTGAGAGTTCTAACACTGGGCTATCTCCATAGCCCATAGGCTTTATTCTAGGTAACTATGTCCAGCTAAAAGTTACGAGTCTTACCATAAAAAAAAAAAAAGAGTAACTGGACATCAGAAGATTTTCAAAATACAGTAGACTAGATCAGCTTGTAAATACCAAATGACTTAAGACGCTGTTTATTGCAGTTTCTGGATGTCAGCCGTCTTGCAGAGTGTGACCATTCTCTGGTTGAGGTTTCACCTCAAAAAATAAGTTGGAGGACAGCATCCTCCCTCACTAGAAAGGAAGAAGCCACTTCCACACTCATTTAGAATCTGGCTCCTTAGAGTTGTGCTGATGTCCCCAGTCTGTTTTCTAGCTGACCCAGACCTACCCTTTGATTCTCCCTAGCCTATACCTCCACATGTTCTGATTCCCATGGGAAAAGACTTTGGACCCACCCAGAATATACAGAATAATCTATTTTAAGGGTCCCGGCTACAGTGTATGTACAAAGTCCCCATTCCTTGTAACAGTATATTGAGATGTCTTGGTGATTAGGGTATAGACTGAGATAGCCACACACCAAGACTTTGACTGTTGAGAAAAACACTTGGCACAATTCCCCATTGCATGAAAAGATGTGAGCCTGAGATTCCCACAATGAAGAAGATCAACACCAGCATAGATTTTTTTTTTTTTACTTTTTATTTTATTTGTATGGGTGTTTTGTCTTTGCACCACCTACATACAGTCTCCTTAGAGGCTAGAAGGGAGTGTCAGATCCCTTAAGACTGGAGTTACAGCCAGCAGTGAGCTACCCTGGGTAATGTTAGCTGGATCCTCTGCAAGAGCACTAGAACTCTTAACCACTGAGCCATCTCTCCAGCACACACACACACACACACACACACACACACACACACACACAGGACGAATTCTATTTAGTATATAACAAAACCTGGAGCCAGGTATTGAGGGAAAGCTCAAATATCAGACAGAGGAAACAGACCACAGTGAATTCTCACCCAGCAAACTCCTCAGGCTGAACACACCTGCCTTCATGAGTCCTCAGACTGACTGGGCAAGCAGGCAAAAAGGCAGAACTTCTCCTGCCTGCCTTCTTCTTACATTTTTTTCCCCTGCCCAGCTATCTTACTTCCTCACTCAACATTCCTAAAGGAGATTAAGGGTGTGTGCCATCACTGCCTGGTTCTACTCACAGAGATCCAGAGGATCTCCGCCTTCTGCCTTCTGAATGATGGGATTAAAGGTGGAGGTCCCCACTGCCTGACCTTCATAGCTTGGCTCTGTCCTCTGATATTTCAGGTTGTTTTTGTTAAATATACCACCACACACATACACACACACTCAGATTTTAATTATCTTAGAAGGTAAATCAGTTCCTAACCAACCAAGAATCCCCTAACTGCCCATCCAGAACTGGGCATGGAGATAATGCCCCTCTTCTCTTTTGGCCCAGAGACAGATGGCTTATCTTTAGGCCAAATGGCTATGTGTGTCTCTTTTTGAATTTGAAGACCAAATTCAAAACTTGGTCTGAGTGAGATAGGATCCATTTTGTAACCTACAAACTAGTTTTTATGATGGTGGGAGTAGAGTTTAAAACTTGACAATCCATGGGACTGGAGAGAGGGCTCAGTGGTTGAAGAGTACTGACTGCCCTTCCAGAGGACCCAGGTTCAGTTCCCAGCAGCCACACTGGCGGCCGCTCACAACTGTCTATAACTCCAAGATCTGACACCCTCAGACAGGCAGGCAAAACACCAATGCACATAAAATAAGAATAAGTAATTTTTTTAAAAAACTGGACAATCCAGCCTAGTGTGATGCTACATACCTGTAAACTCAGCACTTGAGAAGCTGGAGTTGAGGGCTAGCCTGGAGTTGAGGGCTAGCCTGAGCTACCTAGACTCTGTCACACGTGTGCACACACATACACAAAACTTGTATAATGCTTGTAGTGATGTATTTGCTTTATCAAAAAGTGGTCAAAGTTTTTAAAGAAACTGATCAATTAGACCTAAGATTCCACTAAAATATTAAGGATTTAATTGAATTTGTAATCAATGTTTAAGTGATTTGACTTGTAAAATGTATAAAATCTGATTTGTTGACTGTGTGTTTTTGTATTCAGTTTTTGCTTAAGTAAGTTTTGGAAGTACACAGATTAAATACGGAAGCAAAACCCAGGCAGCAGTAAGTGTTCCTTTGTAGGGACCAAAGCACCTCAAATTTGGGGATTCTAAAAATAGAATCCAATGTCAGCTTTCACTCTGCCCCTCTTCCTGGCAGGTCATTTCCACAGAGAAAATGGGCCAATAATGAATCCACTGTAGTCTAAACCCACAGCCTCCAGCCGCATGTGGTCCTCGGTGGTCAAGCAGTCCTCTGGGTCCTTTGTCTGCTTCTACCTCACCCTCTGCAGAATCCAACTCTTGCCTCTGCCCCACCCCACCCCACCACTGCCAGCCCATGGAGCCTCGAGTTCTGCTCCACTGAGTGCAGACTCAGCCTGGAGCCCTACCCTTCACCACTCCCCTCCCTCTTCCTCCCCACTTCTGCCTCTTCCTGTGATGCTCGGTAGAGGCTGACTTCCGGTCCTGATGAGGTGGCTGTCTCCATCCATCATCATGGACCCTGTTTCCTCTGAGCACAGCCCTTGCCTTTTGTTCTTCTCTACTCCCTCCGTCCAGTAGTTAGGTATAAGAGCAAGAGCTCTTCAATCTAAAAGAGAAAGGAATAGGTATGGGAATGGCTGTAGCTACAGGTGGCTAGCTATCTAGCTCTCTAAAGCCCTGGACCCCTTAATATCAACTTGCCTCCTCTTTGGGCCTTATGTTCATAATGTAAACATCTGTAACCAGTTGCTGGCCTGTTTCTCATTGGTGAAGCCTGGGCTCTGCTGCTCCACCCACACTGCCCTGTCAGTCACCTACCCTCCAGTGCTCTGCTACAGGGCTGTCCCTAAAGTAAGATCGTGCTGCCCATGTCCTCTTAACAGACACTGCTGGAGTACTTTCTGCGCATGCCCTAGACCCTTTTTAAGACTGTACGCTGCTTGTGTGTGTTCCTTTGCTTGTTGTTTTGAGGAAGTCTTACCAGGCTCATGTCAAACTCAACAATCCTGCTTCAGCCTTCTGAAGTGCTTGGACTACAGGTGTGCGCCACCATGCCTCACTCACCCTCTCTTAAATGTTGGTATCTCTCAAAGCGCTGTCCTGCATTTCTTTGGCCTTAACACGCTCTCAACAGCACGCGTGTCCATCACATGGTGACAATCTCTCCATTTTTACACTTTCTGAATGGTATCTCTCTTCTAAACAGACTCCCACATTCCACCTCTCCTCAGCCTGCTGAAACGTGAACTACAGGCTGGACTTGGTGAGTCTTTTCTCCCACCCTACTCACTTTGTAACTTGAATTTTCCTGAAGCCCAAACTAGAAACGTCTTCTCCCCAGGACGTCCTTGTCACCCACCGCAGCCACCTGTTCTGTTCACTGCTTTCCATCTCACTGTCTACAACTAGCAATCTGTTAGCTAGATTTCTAGAAAAGTCCCGTAATCTAGCCTCCCTTCCCTCCACCTCCAGTTCTTCCCACTCCCCCTGCCCCAAGCAGGAGATTGCCTCAGTACTTCATCACTGAATAAAGCCCCTTGAAACTCAGTGGGTGCTGGACTGGAATGCACAGTCCTTAGCATGTTGTGTGACATGTCTCACTGTCCAGCCGCTGCAGTCTCCACAGCTTCATTTTTCATCACCTGCAAGAACTCCGAAGACATAAGAAATTTCACCACGGGGGCTGGAGAGATGGCTCAGTGGTTAAGAGCACCGTCTGCTCTTCCAGAGGACCCGGGTTCGATTCCCAGCACCCACATGGCAGCTAACAACTGTCTGTAGGTCCAGTTCCAGGCAAAACACCGAGGCAAATAAATAAATAAAGTTTAAAGAAATTTCACCACTAGGCTGACACTTCCCAGGAAACAAAAGTATAAAATTTAAGTCAAAACTTCATAAGGCCAAAGAGAATTGTTTTTTAACTCAAAACAGAAAAAAATCAGGACTTCTTTTTAAAAATATATATTTACTTTTATTTTATGTGCAGGTGTGTGTTGGCTGCATGAATGTCTGTGTACCATCTCTGCATGCCATGTGTTCAGTGCCCACAGAGGCCAGAAGAAGGTGCCAGACCCCTTAGAACTGGAGTCGTGGATAGTTGTGAGCTGCCATGTAGGTCCTGGGAATTGAACCCAGATCCTCTGGAAGAGCAGTCAGTTCTCTTAACTAATGAACCATCTCTCCAGCCCCCAAGACATGCCTAGTTTCTGAAGCATCTTAATCTAAACTAAACTGAAATGAAATGGAGAAATTTTTTTAGATTTTTAAATTTTATTGCATGTGTATGAGTATTTTGCTTGCATGTCTGTATGTACCCTGCATGCCTTGAGTCAGAAGGGAGTGTTGGATCCCCTGGAACCAGAGTTAGACAACCATGAACTGCTATGTGGGTGCTGGGAACCAAATCTGGATATCCACTTCCCAACCCCCCTTCCACGAGAGCAACACACTAATGTAACCACTGAGCCATCTCTCCAGTCACCAAATGGAGATATTAACTGATACTATGTGATATACTAATAAAATACAAAGAAACCATAGATTGAGGCATGAGGAGTAATTCCACAGCAAAGTAAAAATGCTCGCACAAGAGAAAGCATGAGTAATGAATGAGTGGCATGGGACAGGCCCAGCCTCCCCAGCTGCACATGACCTTCAGTGAGTTACACTCAGCTCTCTGTGCTCCATTGTCTTTATCTATAAAACGGTGCTACTAATTGCTTCAGGTTTGAAAAGAACTTAGCCTAGGGCCTGCCAAATAGTCCATATGAGTCGTTAATGTATAAATTAGTAAACAGAGAGCTGTGGGGTCCCAGGACTCTTGGGCAACCTTCGAAAGCCACGGGATGTTTTAAATTCTCTTGGCCTTTGCCTGTTACAATGCTTCTGTCTTCCAGGTGTATTCAGTTTTACAGTGGACACAAGTGTTTAGCCTAATACAGTGGTACGAAACTCACAGACCTTTATATGAGTTTTGACAGCAGGATGGGAGGGTTGTAGGGTTTGTGTTAGGTAACAGACTGTCTATGTGGTGACTGCTTTAACTGATTCTCTGTTGGATATGAGAAAAGCCGCCTACCAGTGCCCTAAATGAGAATGTAATGGGTGGAAATGACAGCACTGTGGCTGTTAGTGAACAGTGTCCACAGTGCTTAACTGTAGGCAGACTTCATTTACTCTCCAAAAAATAATGGGACTCTCAGCCAGGCATGGTGGCCTGTGCCTGTGATCTCAAACTTTGGGATGTGGAATCGGAGAGTGAGGAATTCAAAGTCAGCCTCAGCTACATAGTAAGTTGGAAGCTAGCCTGGACTGTATGAAACCCTGTTTCATAAAAGAAAAATACATAGACACTTCCAACCTCTACTAAAACCTTGTCAAGTATCTATAGGCAAAGAAAATTCTTAGAAGCCAGTGTGGGTAAGAGCTGATGATTGCTGCAAGCCATCTAGAATAGAAACTAATGGGATTTTTGCTGCCAACCTTTCCAAACAATCTTCCATTTTAGCATCCCTAATCTCTTGATCTCTGGCCTGCACTAAGTAGAGACCTCTGATTTTGCAGAAGAGGCTCTGGGATGACCTTTCTGGATCCACACAAGTTGTAAGCCTAGGGCTTTGCTCCATCGGCTCTCACTTGCCTCATATCAAACCTCACTGTACTGCGTTCACTGTCCTCCCCATCACCTGACATCCGACTCCAGGAAGACAGACCAGGCCAGTCACACCCCTGTTATCCTTCCAACGCCGAGTCAGAACACGGCACACAGTAGGTGTGCTTCAAAGAGGACATCAATGGAGGTCTCCTGGGAACTCACACTTTCCTCCTGTGCTCTGTGATCATGCCAGCACCGAGCAGAAGTCTAGGCATGCAGAAAAGATATCAGAAAGCCAAGGACCAAAGTCAGGAAACTCAGCCAGGAGTAAGGACACTGAGCTTGAGAGGAAGGAACAAGGGTTCTAGGTACAAGAAGAGGAGCAATTAACCACACCTCCAGAGATGCCCACCCTCCTCATCCCCCAGTTCTGGAAAACAGAACCAAAAACAAACAAGAGGCTCCATTTTAATTGATTTATTGAAAAATAGAATAAAAATCACTTGAAAGAGCATATAATCAAAATTGTACTTGACAGGAAAATGGGTTTGGATACAACCCTGGGGTGGGAGAGTGAGGCTGGCATACAATAGGAAGAGGCAGGAAAGAGAAAAAGATGAGGAAATACAGTACCTGCAAAAAAAAAAAAAAAAAAAAAACCCTCTACAGCTAACATTTCAGCCTCCCGGGTAGCACCCTGCACTCATTCCTGGGCAGGGCTGACAGATGGATTGGCTGAAGAACAGCATCCAGGTAGTTTGTCTAGGAAAGTAGGGACATGGCACCAAAGGGAATGGAGGTACAAAAATCTGACAGGATTCTCCTGCTTGGATGCCTATCGTTACGAACTTGAAGTCAGCGAGGTTCATCCAAGTCCCAACTCAGCCACCAACTAATTGAATGACTTTGGGCAGGTCATTTCTCCCTCTGGTCCTCTTTCCTCTGCTGTGAAGCAAGCTGGATTCAATGTCAGCTTCTCCAGCCCCAGCACTCTGCAATGTCCTGTCCAGCGACCTGCGCTGGGCCAGAAGACTGATTGGCTCCTGAAGATATGAGCTACTGGGGACCCAAGCCAGAGTGGCGTGGTGCTGGCCTTCCTCTGCAGACCAACAGCTCAGCAGTGTGGACATGCAGAGGGGTGAGAAGCACTCATGTCTGTGAGAGGGTTACTCCCACTGCAAGGTGCCCATTATACAGTGGCTGTAAGAGAGCTCAACACAGAGGCAGATCCAGAGCACCACAGCTGATCAGGACAGAGCAATCGCATGGCAGCATCTAAGGGGATGGGTACAGCACAGGTAGGAGAGGGCTGTGGGCTTGGGAGGGGATGAGAAGAACCAGAGGTAAAGCTACCCAGCACCTGTCCTCGTGTACGACACCATTCCCTTTAAACAGAATGTGGGCACCGCTTTGCCTAATAAAAGCAGCTCTTCCTTCCAGTGGAGATGCCACCCACGGCACCAAAGTCTGTGATTCCTGTGAGGTGATCACCATCACAGCAGGGGGCAGTTCCATCTCCCTTAACTGGAATCAAATGAGGTAGGCCAACTCATCCTCATCCACCATCCCTTCCCCTTACACAGGTAGGTGGCTTATGGCTGATCAACTCCACCCTGGAGACACATGAAGGCTAAAACTCTTCCTTGACAACTGAGAAGGCAAAGGAAGCTGACTGGAAAACTTCTGCCTACCCCCACCCCGCTGCCAGCATGTGTCTGTGCCACTGGCAAAAGTTCACTAAACCCACAGTGTAAGGGGAGGCACCACATGGGAGCAAGCGGTGGTACTCACTGGGAGGTTCAGATCCACACTATTAAGTATACCAGGTTTTAGATATTGGGGGCAAGGGGTGCACATGCCAATATATATCTGGGCATGTATGAAGGGACAAGATGGCACTTGGGGAAGACTATGAGCCTGGCCTACTTTAGTAAGGAGAATTTCTGCTCCCAAGTGTAAAGCTGCCAGAGCCCATATATGACAACCTTTGGCAAAGTGTCCAAAAACCCTAAGCTGGGGGTATTTCCATATGGACATTCATCCCTAGGTCAAGGCAATTTAGCAAAGCTTTATAAAACAACTTAGCCATGAAAGGCACAACTGAGGGCCCCAAAGATCTGAGAGCATTTCTTAGAGCAGAGGGAAGCCTAGCAGCAGAAACCCAGGAGCCCTGGAGCAGGGGGCTCCCCCTGACTGCTCAAACTCACTGCTCCAGATCATTGAGGGGTACATCAAGGGATAGGGGTGTGTCACTGTTGGTAAAGGCCTTCATTAGACTGCCAGGATAGACACAACCCAGTTTCTCTGGGGTCGGGAAACCCCACACCCTATAGAGTGATAGACTGAACCGGTCCACGATATAGAAGGGACCCACCCACTTGGCACCACTGCCGTTCCTGGGGAGGGACAACAAGAGGACCTGGTCACCCACATTCCACTCCTTCTCCTGGGTCTCCCTTTTGAATCCTCGATTCTCAGCTTTCTCGTTAGCCTTCTCTGCCACCCTCCAGTGGAGGTCCAACAGCTCCCGCATCAGCCGCAGCAAGAAAGCATCCATCTTGAGCCCCTCAATGTTTGCACTGCTCATCTCCCACCATACGGGCTCTACCAGCCTCACTTCACCCCCAGTCAGGACCTGGTACGGGGTAGCCTCTGGGGTGGAGGCCCTAAAGGCCAGGTGCAGCAGAGGAAGGGAAGCTGCCCACCTTTTCCCTTGCAGGAAAATGAACTCCTTCAGGGCCCTCTTGAATTCCCAGTAGACCTCTGAACTCATCAAACAGGAAAACTGGAGAGCCCTACTCACCGTACTCACCTGGGCTCCTAGGGCCAGCCCACAGCACACCAGGACATGCCGGGCAAACTGGGAGCCTTGGGCTGCCTCCAGTCTTATGGGAACACCCCATCTTGCAAACACATGCTGTAGTAACACCTGGGCCACAGCCATGTGCGTGTAGGGCTTCAAGGGGAATGCTTCCACCCACCTGGTGTGGGCATCAGCCACAATGAGCACATGCTTATGACCCTCTTCACTTGCATTGACCGGACCCACCACCTCGATCTGCAAACTTGACCAGGGAGCGGTTGACCTGGCAGGCCATGGGGACTCAATAACTTTCCACTCGCTACCTATGAGATTTCGGGGGATGCAATACAAACAGCTCCTGCAGTAATCTTTCACATGCTCCTGCATCCCAGGCCACCATCCCAGCAACCTCAACTTCTTATACGTCTCCTCTGGCTTTGGGTGCCCCGCCAATGGGGTGTCATGCACAGAAAAAATCAGATCCCTCCGAAGTTGCCTTGGGACTACCCAGACCCTGGGGTGTTTTTCCCCCTTGAACATAAGCAAGCCACTGTCTTTGTCGAGGCTGAGTGAATTAAAAGCAGAACTGAAAGGGGAAGGCCCTGACAATTTCTGCCCTGCCTGCAGCTTGGTAATGATATCAGCCAACGTGCTGTCTCTCATCTGTAAAGCCAGCAAGTTGGGCTTCCTGACTTTGGCATGGGGAGTCACCATTGGCACTGGCACATCCTTGGGCAGATCCCACCACTGCCCGCCACCTTGGGCCCCCTGCTTGGCCAGATTATCCACTGTCACAGCAAACAGAGAGCCCCGATAAGAGGTTCGGTAGATAAAGGGAAGGGATGAGAAGCCAGAAGTGAGAGATATAATATAGGAGAGCAAACTTGGCTGAGGTAGTGAAGCCCCGTCTGATGAGAGGAAGCCCCGGGCTTTCCAGAGTGGCAGGAACTCCCAGAGGACAGTGAAGATCCAGTTGCAGTGGGTGACGAAAACCACTGGGAGGCGAGACTGGCCAAAGCGCTCAAGGCCACAAGCTACGGCTGCCAGGTGGGTATAGGTAAGTGTATAAGGGGAACAGGAAAATGCAAGGGACACTGGGGGGCTGGTGGGAGACAAGATGTAGAGACCAAAGCCAGCACACAGTTCGTCGTCACGGTAGGAGCAATAGCCAGATATGTGGACACAGATGAAAGTAGACAGGTCCGTTAGAGGAAGCAGAAGCTCAAAAACGCGAGGCATCGAGGCAACGGGTGTCAGCAGCTGATTTTCTCCCAGAAGGCCCTGGAGAAGGGACAATTCCAATTCCCTCTTGCCTTTGTCCTGCACCAAGAGAGACCATCGAATCAACCACTCTTTGGAAACCCTATGGCTTTCCCACGTCTCATCGTCCACAGTGGGCCGGGAGGCATAGGAAAGACGTAGAACCACGGGGTGGTCTCCAATGCACCGGGAAAAATGTTTGAGGGCCCAAGCAACGGCATAGGGGCTGTCCCCCCCTGACTGAGGACCCTCACTGTCCACATCTGGGAGGAGAGGTTTTGAGGTGTAGGCGATGAGGTGCCTCCTTCCTGAGTGTTCCTGCTGTAGGATGGCCGTCAGTGACACTTGGCTGACAGTCACCTCCAGGAAGAAGGGCAGATGGGAGTTGGGGGTTGAGAGGCAGAGGGCAGACACTAAGGCTCGCTTCAGGGCCAGGAAGGCCTTCTCATGCTCCTGGTTCCACCGCCAGTCCGGCTTCTGCTTGAGGAGGCTGTGCAGGGGGCCCACAAGGACTTCATAGTCAGGAATAACATCCCGGTGGGAATCCATAAAGCCCATAAAAAAAGACAATGCTGTGAAGTTGCTAGGGATAGTGAGCTGAGCCAGCTGGGCAAGAACCTGTTGGCAGGGAGCCTTTCCATCCCAGGGGACATCCGGGTAGGGGGAGGAGACCACGGGCAGAAGGTCAATGTCTAAAGCTCCCTCAGAGGGGTCATGCAGGCTGAGACACCAAAGGATTTCCTCAGAAAAGAAAGGGCATTCGGCTCCAAACACTGGCACGGGGGAAGAGTCATGGTTATCCTGCTCATCAGGTTGGGATGTTGCTGGCTCTTCCATCAGCTCCTCTTCCGGGCTTTGGTCCTTCTTCTCCCCGACCTCTTCCACATTCTGTGGACCCACCAAAGGCTCGGGATCAGCTTCATCACTCAACTCAGAGATATTGGCTGAGCTGGGAGGAAGGGCCTTCCACACTTTCAAGAAATTGCCGATGTCCATGTCCAACCTATTACCAAAACAAGTGGAAGAAGGAGGGGTGGCATCCCCACCCCCCACAAATTATCCATGGGGAAAGCCACGTGTGTGGTCACCACACAGAACCCCACCTCATCCCTAAGAGTCCTTCATACATGGCAGGGTTCAGTCAGGAGCCAGCCATAAATACTTGCTCTCCAGCTTACATTTGCTAAACTTCAACAAAGGATTCTTCTGTGCTTTGAAAGTTTATCAAACCAAACAGACTGTGATGTGATGATCAGTTTGAATTGTCAGCTGGACATAACCTAGACTCAACTAAGAAGGTAGCCTCAGTGAAGGGCTGTGTAGTACGGAATAATCTGTGAAGGATTATGTTGGTTACACTGAGATGAGAAGACCCTCCCACTGTGGGTGGTGTTATTCCCTATGTTATTCCCTAGGCAAGGGATCCTAGGCTATGCAAAAAGGAAAAACTGAGCTGAGCACTAGCAAGGACACATCTATTGCTCTCTTCTGGCTGCAGACACATTGTGACAGTTCTTCCCCAGCTCCTGCTACCAGGACCCCAACCTAGAGCTGTGAGCAGAAGGAAACAATCCTTTCTCTGTAAGTTGCTTTTGTCCGGGGTATTTTATCACAACAACGGGAAACAAAACTAAAAAGGCTAAGACTGTGAAACACTTGAATTAGTTTGGAGTCAATGACCTGATGAGAGAGAGATGCCTGAACAGTCCAGAGGAGATCAACCCTGGGGGAAAACCTAGCACACAAAACCTCAACTTCATTTCCACAAACTGATGGAATGAGGGTGGTGTGTGTGTGTGTGTGTGTGTGTGTGTGTGTGTGTGTGTGTGGAGGTGACCTGGGATGCACTGCCCTGTGCACAGGTCCCAGCCAAGATCTGAAGGTCTCAGAACACTAGGGAGGAGGCGGAGGATGTCAGCAAATGTGACTCAAAGCACATAGAAGCCGGAGGATCAGAGCTGCTGCAAAGCGGTTCTGCCAAAATGATCTTGAAAAAGTCACTTGAACCTCAGATTCCCCAGCGATAAAATGAAGAATATGATCACTTACAGCTAACTCAAATTGCAAGGCTCACAGGAGATAATCAACAAGACAGAATAAATGTACATATAGCTCTCTTGGACACAATGAAAGAAAAAAGAGCTGCTTGCTGTCACACATCAGCAACAGCATAAAGCAAAAATAGTCAAATGGGCCCCGGCAGAGAATAGATTCTTCTGCATGGAATGTTACATGGCTGATACAGTGTATCCCATACATTTGCCTGGCATAGGTCTGAAGATAGCAAGAAAAGATTAAGTACAAATGCCAGTTGTGGAAAGATACATGAAAAGACGTGTGTGAAATGTTAAAAATCATAATGTAAATAGTGGACAGAAGCATTGAAATGTGGTGGATATATAAAGATGCAAAATGGTCAGACCACTCTGTTCACTACTAAAAACTAGATAAATGTTGATGAATATTAAGAGGAGTTCCTGGTCAGTCCCAGAAATATGGGATGCAAAGAAGGCCTAACAAATTACCTGTTTGGCTTCTTTAGAAATTCATCCAAGGTGGGGCCATCACGGCCCAGGGGGTCATCTGGTACCATGAAGAGATTCCCCGCAAAGGTGAAGGGCAACAGGCTGAACCCAGAAGAAAAAAGGGTAAGAACATCAAGGAACCCAAAATTCAGCCACACTCTGATGCTGCCACAGGAGCTGAGATCTCCCATATACCAGCAAGTACCAGAGAGTTCTATTCTAAGACCCCTCTTCCCAGCCCCAACATCTTTTTCTGCCACAGGCTGCCTGACTTCACTGGGAAATAGACACTTAAGTCCCAAGTAATGTCTCACCGATCTTTGACCATCAGTTTCTTGGAATTATTCATTAGGATGTGAATCTGCTCATTCGTGACAATGATTCCATCCGTCTCCTCTGCCAGCTTTACCATGAACCTGCAAGGGAAAAGGAAATCACTAACTGTCTAGAAACTACCCTTTCACTTTCAGACTCTCTGGAAAATGAACTAGAACTCTCCGGCGGGGGGTGGGGGGGTGTAAGACAAAAACTCTGCCCTCTATAACCAAGACAGGATTCCAGAGTATATCTCTTCCATGTGGCCGTCTTGTTACTTGGCTGCACAGACCCCCCCCCCAAGTGTGTATACACGCACACCCCCCTCTCATATACACAGGCTCGTGCAACACAGAACTCATTCTCTAGTTCACATTCACACATGGGTATTTTCTGCTCCCATTTTTACATTCTTAAAGTGAAAAGAAAATAAGCATCCCATATTGCTATAACCGAGGTGATACTGAAGTGTCTAAGTCAGTACCTAGCACACAGCACACAGTATTCATCAAGGCACAATACTCACATTCATGCTAAGATGTACATCCACATATATGCCAACACATAAAATCACATAGCTTAATAAACAAACCTATTCTCCTGCGGATCACTTTCCTTCTAAGAAGTGCTGCTTCTCGGCATTCCCTGGGATTTTCACATGCTGTTCCCCAAGTGCCCAGCAGAGGGCCCCTCTACAGAAAAGCCTAGTCTGGCTGGATTCAGAGGATTTAACAAACTCACCCAGGCATCAACTCTGGAAGCTTGGGGGATGCTGAAGTGGCCCTGCCCTGCCCTTCACGTCTCAAAGGCCCAGCGGATTACAGGGGACACAGGAAAGAAACAGAACCTTGGGCACAGCATTCAAGGTGCCCAAGAGAAGCTGAGAACTAGCCAAGAGAAGCTAAACATCCGGCCTAGGACTATCAGGGCCTTCCTTCCCTGCCTGTTCTAGGCAGGGTCACAGACCACCCTAGGCACACCAGTTCTATAGCCATGCTAGACACTGAATGCTGAGAGGATGTCAATGTTTAGGCAAACCAGGTCTATCTAACTCCGTATCTCGAGCCTTGTCCAAGGATCCATCTATATACAGTCACTAAAACCTCCTCCCAGCATCCGAGCTTGGAGAAGAGAGTGAAGGCATTCCTTGAGACATGAACTTTAACCCAAACTGGCACCAAGAAGCCTAGGGCACCTCTGCCACTTATTTGAAGGATGAGGCTCATCCTATCCACTACATTGAGCCTGGGCCCATAGGCCATGGAGGAAGGAGGAAAGCCACTTAACTCAGAGAAATACAGCACCACAGTTCCAAAGATGGCAGCAATCTTGTGCTTGGGAAGAGCCAGCCCTGGGCCATCTCATTTGTACCTCACTACCTCCTCCCAGACAAGGCATTTGTCTGCATCCCCCCCACCCCCTGAGAAGATGAGATGGGACACCATCCGAGAGCACCCCAGGCCCCACAGAGGGAGCTGAGGAGTGGCACACCTGTAATCATAGGTCGTGATCTTCTTGCCATTTTCCAGCTGGGAGGGAGTGATTGAAAGCATCCTGAGTTTGTGAAGCTGCGTCAGAAAGTGGCTCTCTGAGGATGAGAGAATACAGACACAATGGAAGGGCCAAGTGAGAAAAGCTGGTGTAGGGGGGTAGATGGGGCAGAAAGGGGAGGCAGTGATGCTGGAGGTGCAGCGAGCATCTCACCTCTCACCCTTCGGCTCTTCTTCAGCTGCCAAGTGGGCACAAACACAGTGACCTCCCTATGGCCTCGATTCCAGAAAAACTGCACTGCCATAGCAATGCCCCGGCAAGAGAAGAAGTGCTGGAGGCCATGTCTGTGGGATGGTAAAAGTGAGAACACGTCTTCCAGAAGGCCCTGCCTTTCCCCTCATTCTCCGCCCTGAGGCCAAAGCAGGTAATATCCCAAGAGTACCAAAGATGCCAGCAATACCCTCTCCTTACCCACTCCAACCCCGCTCCCCTCCCCCAAGGTCTGTCTATGAAATCCTAGCTGTTCTACATGGAGCTTACTGTATACACAAGGCTGGTCTTGAACTCAAAGGAATCTTCCTGCCTCTGCCTCCTGAATGCTGACATTACATGTGGATGTGCCAACACACCTGGACTGCAGCCCCACTGTGTGAATGCTGGGATTAAATGTGGATGTGCCACCACACATGGCCTGCAGCCCCACTGTGTGAATGCTGGGATTAAATGTGGATGTGCCAACACACCTGGCCTGCAGCCCCACTGTGTGAATGCTGGGATTAAATGTGGATGTGCCACCACACATGGCCTGCAGCCCCACTGTGTGACTGCTGGGATTAAATGTGGATGTGCCACCACACATGGCCTGCAGCCCCACTGTGTGAATGCTGGGATTAAATGTGAATGTGCCACCACACATGGCCTGCAGCCCCACTGTGTGCACTACTTGTTAGGTAGTAGCCATTCAACATGCACCACTTCCCTCATCCTTTGTCACCCCTATATGGTCAGGAAGGAATACCTGCCCAGCTCCCTGCATACCCAGCCCATGGCTACTCACACCATGGCCACACTGCTGCCATCAATGACCACTCTCCGAAGCCCTGGATTCCCAGGCTCCCCAGACAAGTCCAGCTCGAAGGGTGTATTCAAGGCCTCATGGTACCTCTGGAAGCAGGTCACTGTGTTGTTGGCCTGTGGGTGGTGAGGTGACTGCCTCTGGGTCCCCTCCCAAGCCCCAAGCAGTCCTTCCTTTAGAAATTGATGCTTATTTGTGGAAGCCACAGTGCTACTGGCCTGGACCCCCTGTTTTCCAGCCTTTCTCTGGCTCTTCGGCACGACAGCTCTACTCTTTGAAGCCTGGACCTCACTCAGGAGTTTGTCTACATCCAAGTTTGGCCCCGCAGCCGTGGACGCCTTCTGGGCTGCTGATGTTTTAGATGCTCCAGAGGCTTTAGAAGCTCCAGGCGCTTTGGTGGTCAGTGATGTTTTGGGAGCCGTAGATCCTGCTTTGGAAGCATTCCCAGCTTGAACTTTGGGGGTTTGAGGGCCCGTAGGTGTTTTTACTGAAGTCATTTTCTGAGCTGTAGGAGATTGGGGAGTTGCCGGTACCACAGGAACTTCTGGCTGACCCACAACTGCCTTTTGGGCTGTGGGCGCCACAGGAGCTGCTGACTTTGGTGGAGTTGGAGGCACTTGGGAAGCTGTAGGCTCTGCATGCACTGCAGACTTGTTCAGGGCAGGAGGCACTTGGGGGGCCGCAGGCTCTGCATGCACTGCAGACTTGTTCAGGGCAGGAGGCACTTGGGGGGCCGCAGGCTCTGCATGCACTGCAGACTTGTTCAGGGCAGGAGGCACTTGGGGGGCTGTAGGCTCTGCATGCACTGCAGACTTCTTCAGGGCAGGAGGCACTTGGGGGGCTGTAGGCTCTGCATGCACTGCAGACTT